>SNQJ01S0033163.1:141216-154098 GCA_010110895.2 Picea sitchensis | reverse complement strand
GAGAAATGAGGAGAAGGCTAAGGAGGTGACATAGCCATTGATCAAATTACCGTGGTCAACATGATTGATGATTTACGGAGTTCTAATAGTTGGCAGAGGTGATGTTAGGCCAAAATTTCACCCAGTAGTGCATAGACTTATGTCGACAACATGAAGACATTTTGGATGACCTTGGATAGACTCCCCTCGTGAATCTCCAAATTGTATGTGGACATGTGGTAAGGGTTGTTGGTCCAATGTTTAATGTAATTATTTTGCCAACCTGTTGAAAAATAAAAGGTCAAGAAGGAGATCAAATGAATGCCTCGTTGAATCTAAGGAATCAACTCTAAAAGTTATCATTACTACTTGGATTAATGCAACTCATTGGAATTTAGATTGGTCATTACAAGGCCGATTTGGCTCCCTAACTCTACTATTCATCGAGAGGAAGATTAATAAGAAGATCAACCACCATCAACATTGAAGATTCAACATAGCCATGAAGAGGTTTTACCCAATAGCGGAACAATACAAAAATCAATTGGATGACTCGTACCATTCAATTATGTAATTGTTTGTTTCAGCTATTCAGAAGGAAGGCTTGTTATATCTTGGAAGAAGATGGATGTCTTGAGGCTTTAGGGCTAACAAGTATTGATGGTAATTTTGTTGTGTAGGCCTATTAATTGTGGTGACCACTGAATCAAGTTTCAACCCCCTAACAATAAATAAATAAAATTTGGTTCTTCATTCATGTCCATCTCAATACATATCTGAATGTATATGTAATTAGAACTCATCCATTCAGTATGAAATGCTTTCATGAATATTTTAACCTTCGTAATGCATAATTAACCCCTAGGTGGCTCATCTCTGCATTAGTGCAACACCTACCTCAATGTTCCGAACACTTGTAATCATTGCCTACCACCAAATTTTGCTCGACTCTTCCTTGTGAATCGCATTGAGCTCTACATAAAAAAGAGAAAATCATCTACTTGCATCTACTATTAAAACATAATAACATAGTCAGAAATTAGGTGTTGCTAAAATTGTTGTTCATTGAAGTGATATGGAAAAAGAGGTTTGAAAAGTGATATTCATACACATTGAAAAATTTAGAGGGACAAATGGTTTTGAAAGATGCACTCACACTCACCTTCAAGATAATAAATCTCTAGCTACCAACGTAAACTTTTGTTAACCATCATAAATATGTTAATCTTAATAAATCATTTTTAAGTATCATTGTCTTAATTAATTATTTGTAAGAATTTATCAATTAAATTCAGTACTCATTGATTAGCAATTATGCATAGCCTACCATTTAACTCCATGGCATCTTCTCCCCTTCCACATGATGTCTCCATCACTGGACATGATAACATGGAAGAGGCTATATCTAAAAAGCATCACACATCTTTGATAAATATTCTGTGTACTTCGCACATTCTCCCCTTGCACATGATGTCTTCATCACTGGACATAATAACATGGAAGAGGCTATATCTATAAATCATCACACATCTTTGATAAATATTCTATGTACTTTGCACATGAAGATTGACTTTTAAAAGTATACTTACCTTGTCTTATAATATCTATATATCATCACACATCTTTGATAAATAGTCTTTGTGTACTTTGCACATGAAGATTGCTTTTTAAAAGTAGACTTACCTTGTTTTATAATATCTTATTATATTGTCTATATATCATCACACATCTTTGATAAATAGTCTTTGTGTACTTTGCACATGAAAATTGCTTTTTAAAAGTAGACTCACCTTGCCTCAAATTTATAAAGCATCATAAGATATTAAAATTAAACACAAATTATAAGATATTAAAATTAAACACAAATCAAAGCACTTTATAGTATTGCTTGAAAGATTGGGTTAAACACAAATCATAAGATATTAAAATTAAACACAAATCAAAGCACTTTGTACTATTGATTGAAAGATTGGGTTGAAATGGATCTATTTATTGTATTATTATATTTTTATTATTATAGTGTTTTTACATATTTATTATTATTGTTACTATTATTATTAGTGTTTTTTTCATTATTTAACCTTAATTTTTCTTTTGTTTTAATTTATTAACATTAAATTGCATTCCAAATTACTAAGTGCATCTCACTTCAATTAATGCAAGAATCTAATTTTAGGATGCACCTCTTTAGAACTTGGGGAAAATCTAGATATTGGGCCAGCCATCCTTTGAACCTTATAATGCCTAGGCTTATTGTTATTAGCTTCAAACTTTGGTGTTTCTTCACAAGCAGTGTTGTGAAAATTAAATAGATTTATTATAGTCGCACAAAATAGTATTAATTGATAAAAGTGATAAAATCTTATGGCAAAAACAAATCTTTAAGATTCATAATAAAATTTAAAATTAAACACAAATCTTTAAGATTCATCGTAAAATTTAAAATTAAACACAAATCAAAGCACTTTGTAGTATTGCTTGAAAGATTGGGTTAAACATAAATCATAAGATATTAAAATTAAACACAAATCAAAGCACTTTGTACTATTGCTTGAAAGATTGGGTTGAAATGGATCTATTTATTGTATTATTATATTTTTATTATTATAGTGTTTTTTACATATTTATTATTATTACTACTATTATTATTAGTGTTTTTTCATTATTTAACCTTAATTTTTCTTTCGTTTTAATTTATTAACATTAAATTGCATTACATATCTCATCCATACCAAATTACTAACTGCACCTCACTTCAATTAATGCAAGAATCTAATTTTCGGATGCACCTCTTTAGAACTGGGAAAAAAAGTAGATATTGGGCCAGCCATCCTTTGAACCTTATAATGCCTAGGCTTATTGTTATTAGCTTCAAACTTTGGTGTTTCTTCACAAGCAGTGTTGTGAAAATTAACTAGATTTATTATAGTCGCACAAAATAGTACTAATTGATAAAAGTGATAAAATCTTATGACAAAAACAAATCTTTAAGATTCATCATAAAATTTAGACATAATCAAAGTATATCATCTCACGCCCCTTGAACTAATGCATCACAGGTGCTCAAGAGTGATAGGATCATTATAGTAGGGTTGGAAGCATCAGCTTTCCTGTCTCCACTAATCTGACTTGGTTCACAAGGTTCCTGGTTTGGTGCAATAGCATGTTGTATCTTCTTTCATTCTCAACTCTTTTGTATGGAGTATTCTTTCTTTTGTTTGGAGTATTCTTTATTTCCTATTGTCTTTTGGCTTTCCCTTTTCCTTGATTTTGCGTGGTTCTTTAACTAGGCGGTAACCCTGTGAAGAACGTCTAGCTCTTAGAACAATAAATAAAGCAAATTTAAAAGACCCAGGATAGTATAGCTATCAAAGTTCTACGGGGAGGATATGTTTTGGTTTTCTTCTCAAACCCTATGAATAGAGATCTAGTGTTTGTTGGAGGCCCATGGATAACAAGTAAAACTAGTCAGATCTAGTGTTTGTTGGAGGCCCATGGATAACAAGGAAAACTAGTCTCTTCACAAAGTTATGGACTCTAGGTTTTCATCCCTTTGAATCTCCCTCCTCTCTCCCCATTTGGGTAAGTCCTAGAGGTCTACCCATGGAGTTCTAGCACAACTCAGTTTTTTACACAAGCGAGATCTGATGTTTTCAAAGATCACTAGAGAACCTACTAACTTAGCATATGCAAGATTGTGCATAGATCCTGATCTTAGCAAGCCACTATCAGCGTCAATCATCTGAAGCTATTGGATTGCACCTGGGAGCAGCCTCTGGAGTACCAAAACATTCCTTGCCAGATGTGCACCAACCCAAGTCATTTGCCCCGGTGTGTCCTCATAGACACAAGCAAAAGGAGAATGTGACACCACACAATCCAGAAAAGTAATCCACATTCAGGAGACTTGTTCGGATTTGCATGAATTCAAGAATAAGCCCTCAAAAAACAAGAATCCATCACACGAGCCTAGTGCGGAAAATCTGAAACCCTTTGAAGGTTCTTGAGGAACCTAAGCCACATGAAGTGCAAAACGAAGAGGTTATTCCAGAAACGGTCAACGAAGGGGAAGAATCCATGAGAAGCCAGCCTTCAAGGGAACCCAATCCCAAGGCTCGAAGTTTGTTCAACATATTTTTCTTGCAACACGATGCTAACATAATACAAGCTCGTGCTTCTTCCTCTCAGAAGAGGACTTTGATGGAGCAGATCGTGTTGCTAACGTAATACAGGCTTGTGCCTTATCATCTCAGAAGAGGACTTCGATGGAGCAGAATCAAAATCATTCCTCTCCTCGAGATCAGAGAATGCAAGATAAGAGGAAGGAGAAAATCAGCACTCAGAGCCCAAAGGGAATCAAAACTTTCACCCTTTTCTTTTAGGACCTCTCCAAAGAAAAAGACACACAATAAAACAAGGGCAAAATATCTGCAAATTTTAGATCAATTCTTAATAGATTCATGAGCTCAAACCCCAATATATGAAAAATTGGGAGCAGTTTGATATCTCCTTTAGAATCTATTGCCTCAATCAGACGTAGAGCTCTAATCTTTGGTCAACCAGAGCCTGTTGTGTCCTCGTGAGAGTTTTGAAAGCCTTGTATATTTTGTAAAAAGTACATAGAAAGTTTTGATTTACAAAAATGCATTATGGATGCTCCCTTGTGTTCCTCCATAGCTTGAAGGTAATTAAGTATTTATATTAATTGATCACTTCATACGTGATTGAATAAGTAAAGAAAAAGGACAGTTTTATGTTTAATACAAGGTAGAAGGCATTAATGCTACCACATTCCACTACCTTTGTCCAATGTATTGACCACCCATTGAGTTGGTCTCAGGCATGGACAATGCTTATTACACAAGGATGAACAAGAAGGATATTTGTGATACTCTGAGACATACATGTAAAATAAGTATTTTAATACTATCTTGATTCTTTACATTATAAACTGCCATTTCAAAAGATCAAGATGTTACTTTCAAGACATGAAAACCACATTATGTTAAATACACATTATAAACGAAGTTACAGTACTTAATTGTATTTGCCACATCAAATTCAAAACAAACCTCACTAAATCCCCAAAGAGGAAGAAGCAACTAAGAGAGCTGTTTCCATAGACAGCTCAAGTTCAGATCATCGAGGGGACACAAAAAGCTTAGTATATTAATAGCATGAATGACATTATGAGCAACATAACCAGAAAAAATGGGGCAGCATTCATCAAATTAACTTAAAGCAATAGCCCACATGTTTTTATCACCCATTCTTTTTAACATCAATCTAGACAGAATTGACTATTTACCGAAAAGCCATGCCACCCTTATCTATTCATTACTAATAGGCTAGACTAGAGCTATGTTCTAATCTACTCTGGATGATATTGTTGTAATCGCACCTACTGGTGCGAAGCTACTGAGCACTGGTTTAATCACACCTACTTGTGCCGAGCAATAAATAAATATCAACTTCGAAAGAAAGAGACTGGATGCTCACTCAAGTTTACAAAAAATACTAATTCATAAGTTTACAAAAGCATACTAAAAGATTTTTATAGACAACAAAAAGCAATTTACACCCTTTGAACTATCATTAATATGTACTGCCACAGGAGGACCTTAAACTACAACCTAAATCCTGTGTTGCTCTCTCAACTATCCAAGAGAAGACAGCTGCTTTCTAGCTACAAAAAAAAATACGAGTACACAAAAATAACCAGCATTGAAAGAGACTTATTGCCAGCAATATCAATTGTCCTAAACCACTCATCGTAAGTGTCACAGATTCAACGACCACTCATATTCTGTTGGAGCCAGGATATATCACCTCCCTGTTCAAAACCATCAAATTAATAATTTGCCACATTGCATACATAAGCAATACAAGTAGTAGCTGCATAATGCTCACATTTAGATATCAACTGCAGTTATCCCTATCTGAATAGCATTTCTTTAGTAATCTACTTTTGATAAAAATAGTAACAAAATTCAGGAAGAAAGGAGAGACAATGATAAAGAACAAATCATCACCTTAATGCATCTTCCAGTTCTTTTTCATCATTACAGTTATATCCCAACAAATATGCGCGTGCTGCAGGATACCACAAGTGCATAAGGATAAACAAGAGCAACAATGCCACAGTGGGATTTTTCTATTTTATTATCAGTTATTGATCGGTACATACTACAAAGTTCAAACATAAGTACTAATGTTTTTCCAGCAATGGAAAACATGTAGTTTATCCACATTATATGTACCTAAATAAAACATGTAGTTTATCCACATTATCTGTACCTAAAAGTGTTTGCAACATATACACACATAATAATCAANTCTTTTTCATCATTACAGTTATATCCCAACAAATATGCGCGTGCTGCAGGATACCACAAGTGCATAAGGATAAACAAGAGCAACAATGCCACAGTGGGATTTTTCTATTTTATTATCAGTTATTGATCGGTACATACTACAAACATAAGTACTAATGTTTTTCCAGCAATGGAAAACATGTAGTTTATCCACATTATATGTACCTAAATAAAACATGTAGTTTATCCACATTATCTGTACCTAAAAGTGTTTGCAACATATACACACATAATAATCAAGTCCAGCTAATATCATAAACCTGATTGTCAAATTGTTATAATAACCAAGGTTATTATAAAACGTTATAAAAATTCAAAGAACATAATACCATGGTTTGGAGCCAAACTTATCTGCCTCCTCTAAGAAAGGGAGCATGCTGAATCAAACTATGCAAAATGAAATGCTTTACTCTTGATCAGAGTGATACTTCTTCAAATGGAAATTGAATGTTGTAAAGGAAATAACAATATGCATGCTGTAGCACTAGTCCAAAACAATGTTTTAAAAGTCGGAACTGGAACCAGAACCAGCTGAGGATCAGACCGGACCGGACTAGATCAATGAGAAAGTTGCGAGGCAAATAGAGGGGAGGCATCTTTATAATATAGATAACTTTCAATTAGGGTTTTTTTTTGGGGGGGGAGGGTTTTTGTGTTTTGTCCCTTTATTTCCGTTTTTCACCTGTTTTTCCACAATGTGGGTCGCTGTGGGTCCAGGCCAGTTCAGGATGGGAACTGGATGAACCGGCCAACAGTCCAGTCCAAGGCCCAGTTCTGCGCTTGGGAGGGTTGAATCCAGCCAAACTAGCCAGTTATGGTTCCAGTTCGGCAATTTTTTATTACACTAGTCCAAAATATAAAACCATTAAGCTCCTAAGCGAAACAGTTTATTATTATAAATAAAGCACACAAACAATTAAATAAAAAAATATTAATTTTATTAACCCTATTACAGAAAATGACAATTTTTTGAAGTAGTCTATTGGACTTTGGTTTAATGGTAAGTGGGAGTGATCACACATTAGAGACCAAGGTTCTATTCCTTATAAGCAAGAAAATCACTGGGTTTATTGGGGATGGGCTAGCCCCCAAACTTGTTTCAAAAGTCTAAAGTTTAATAATTAGAAGAAAGTGGGTATTACATACATTACTGTGATCCTAACAAAAAAATTATCCATATAGCAAGTAATGCAAGGAAAAGTAGAAGGGTTGCTTGTGAGAAGCTATGAATCCTTCTGATTTTTCTTCACTTTCTACAAGTCCCTTCCCATTCTCCTCAATGCTCTTACAGGAAGGATTGAGAGGGCCCCAGTCTCAATCTCTGAACCATTCAGTTTTCAAATTTCAAATTGATCCAATAAGAAACGAAATCTTGAAAACCTAATTTGAAAAACAATTCTCTTAAGCTTGTGACGGCTTGGGATGAAGTCCCTTAAATCTACCGTCAAGATTCATCAAAGATGTAACAATTTATAAAGCCCTAGTTAAGAAGTTTACTAGCTCATGGTCTACACCAAAGGCTTTGGTTACTACTTGGGTTGTTAAAACTCAGGCTCAGCTAGTAAAGGGATCTATCAAGATCTTCTTTTGTGGTTAGCACTTTTTAATAGCCCTATTAACCTGTAAAGAAGATAGATCCAGAATTTTTCATGGAGGCACGTGGTTCTTTAGGGCCAGTGATCTCTATCAAGATCTTCTTTTGTGGTTAGCACTTTTTAATAGCCCTATTAACCTGTAAAGAAGATAGATCCAGAATTTTTCATGGAGGCACGTGGTTCTTTAGGGCCAGTGATCTCTAGTTAAATAAGTGGGAAATGAATGTCAACCCATAAAAGGAAGCCCAATAATTGTTCCAATTTGGGTGAGGCTTCACTCATTGCCTACCAACCTTTTTTAATAGAGAAATCTTGGAATTAGTAGGAAATAAAATTGGGAGATTCATATATGCAGCGAAGCCAAAGAAGGATATACTGCACTGTGCTTGGATTTGCCTTCAGGTAGCGCTGCCAAAGGATATTACTCTTTAATTTCTTGATTGGGAATATATGTTAAAGTTGAATTACAAATAAATTTCCTTTAAAATGTAATTGGTACCATGAATATGGCCATTTCATGAAGGGATACAGCAAAAATCCAAATGCATTTCCCCAAGAAGCCCCAAAAAATCAGAATAAAGTAGGATTTGATCCAGCAAGAAGATGAAGATCTAGAAAAACCCAAGAGGGAATGAAAAAGGAAGGAAGAACAAAGCCCTCATGAGGGAAGTGTCTTTGAAGTTCTCAAAACTTGGAGGATGAATAATTCAGCTTCACGTATCAAAAAGTCAGGTTTCAACATTCAACCTGAGAACGGGAAAGAAAACATACATGAAATAGAAACACGAGATATTGGGGAAAATACACCTGAAAAGCAATTGAAACATTTCTTATTGATCCCAATTCAAGAAGATTCAGATGATGAAGATCAAGAACCTCCTATTACTGTTGAGCAGCCTATGGAGAAAGCAAGTATTGAAGATATACCGGATAGTTCTGAACTACAGGCAGAGGAGCCTTTTAGATCAAATCAAGTACAAAGGTAAGACTTTGGCGCAAAAAGGAAAGAGAACGGTCCAGGAATTGAGAATAAAAAAACGTAACAGGAATGAGAAGTCAGGACACCAAAACTTGTGATATACTTGAAGTTCATCTAGAAAATCTAATAAAGTAAATAATGAAAATTCAAAATACATCTTGGAACATTAGAGATTTAGGAATAGTGATAAAATTGATAGTTTGAGAATCTTAATGGAGCAAGTAAAACTAAAAATACTTCTAGTGCAAGAATCTAACTAGATGTACATCAAGCATCTTCTCTTTTTTTATTTTGAAATAGTAAAAGCCCTAGTGGCTAGCCAGAGGAGCAGGGGGAAAGCTCAGGTGGAATTGTTGATCTTTTGGGACCCTAGCATTTATTACCTAGTTCAGGCATACTTCTCTGACCACTGGCTTAACACAAAACACATTCTTAAGGTAATTGATTACACCTTTAACATACAAGCCTGTGTGATCCAAATAGTTTTCAGAAAAGGGGGCTTGTCGGACAGCCATACCAGGAAAAGCAGTATCCTTGTCTCTGGATAATAGCAGGGAATTTTAGTTTAATCCTTAATCCAAATGAACAAAGAGGGGCCATCTTTGCAAGCGACTGATGCCAAGACATTTAAAGGTTTTTATGTCTTCCTTTAACTGAGTGGATTAAAAACCTGAAAGGGATGATATAGATGAACAACATGATCTGCTGCCAATGGAATGTATGAGGGGGAAAACAGAACCACCAGCTAGGGTAAACGCAGAGATTAGAGAACGCTGAATGGAAAATCCGCCACGGATTGTAGAGGCCTCCAATGCCGCAACCAGAGCAGCACAGAACATAAACCAGCAACAGAACTCTTAAAGAACATCTTTTTTGGTCTTTTTAAATGCTGAAAATGCAGTAGTAAACAGCCATGAACCACTGCACAACGGAAGCACCACTGAATGGCTAAAGAGGACAGCAAACACCACGGTCCCAAATCAAAATACACATCGAAAGCTCATTTGTCTGTTTCTGTGTGTCTATTATATATATATGCACATGGGGTATGAGATTTTATCATAGAATTTAATGGATCTTTGAGAGGCTGAAGTAAGAATTAGGGTTTCCACGAGACTAGGTTTCCTCAATGGGCAGGTATGAGGAAGACTTAGACTACTCTGAAGACACATTGGAGGAGTGCTCCATCTTTGTCAACAAGCCCACAAGTACACGTCAATTAGACAATGGGATTGGCTCTGGATCTAGCATAAGTGCAAGCATAGGAAGGCACCAGACAAGCCTTTCGCTTATGGAAAGGGATTTGAATCCAGAAGCCTGAGCTGGGAGTATTGAGACATCCAATAGTGCTGACAGAACCAGTATCCGAATTAAATACTCTCTACCTAGACAAGACCTAGATCTACCAGGGCATGAGAATGGAGTAAAATGTCGCTAAGGGTGATCCGTAAACGGTGGGCCTATGGCCTGTCCGTTTCATCAATGCAGATTCTTTGCGGAATTTATATTTTGTTCTCTGTTCTTTGGGTTGTTTACTGCTTGGTTTGCATTGTTTGTGGTCGCTAGACCAATACCAACTGAGTTCCCAAGCTGTGTCCAAGACCAGCAATGAAGAAAATGCTGTATATGGATTTAATCCTCTAACAGTGAAGAAAAATGCCGAGGGGCGAATTTAGACGACCAGCAGTGAATAAATGTTCTTTGGACGAATTTAGTAGCTCAGATATGGAAAAAAAATGCCCAGGGCGATAAGCACTCGGCATGAAATAAAAATGACTAGGGGCGAATTTAGACATCCGGCATTAGAGAAAAACGACCTGGGGCAAGTTCAGACACTCAACATCAAGGAAAAATGACCTGGGGGCAAAGGGAAGACGCCCAGCTAAAGAAAAACGACCCAGCAATAATTAAATCCAACCAGCTTCTCCATTGGGATGCCCAGCACTAAGAAAAACGCCCAGAGGGGTATAAATTTGCCCAGGCAAAAGGAAATTCGCCCAGCAATAAAATAAAACGCCCAAAGGAAGGAGTACAATCCATGGGTGAGTAGAACCTCAGACAACAAGAAAAAAAACACAGCTCAGAGAGGATTGAACTAATGAAGCTTGCATCTATTAACCAGAACAGAAATTTCAAGCAATAAAACTCAAACCAGAACCACAATATACCTCACAGAGCAGATTGCACCCACACAATATAAACAACAGAGATTTATTTTGCTTATGAAATTCATTACAATAGGTGAGCTATGCATGCCCAGAAAACTCATGCATTGTTACTCACGAAAAGAAATGCAGATTGCCATGGCTCAGAGATGCCTTTGCTCATCGTGGACAGGCTCCTTGACTCCTTCGTCCACCGATCTTCAAGCAAGCTATACTCTTCAAGCTCGCATCTCTGCAAACTTCCCAAGTTCTCCTTGTCTCCCTCCGTTACCCTCTTCTCTACGGCCTTCATTATTTTAATGTGTTGCCTCTGGAAGGCCAACCGTCACATGGTTCATTTCCACTTCCAATTTTGCCAAAAAAGACAAAATGAAATAAAAATAATAATTACAAGTTTATTACAATTTTACAAAAGAATTTAGGCAAGGATCCAATTCGGATCAAAGGGAAAGCATTCAAACCCTTTGATCCCACCGTATAATGCCAAACCTTTCAATGAAGGTAAAAGGAAAACGCAGGAGGAAGACCCAACCTTTGTTAGTTGTATCTGACATCTCGAAGAAAGGAACCACAATTTCGATGCCCTTTTGCTTGGTGAATTGGGAGCCATGGAAAGCCACGGACACATTGTAAACTCTATCAATCATGGGGGGAAGAAACTAGGGCTAAGAGGAAGGAATCCTCTCCATCAAACCTGAGTCACCTGGTTCGAGTTCAACAACCTTAAAGTCTAACAAAAATTTGAGAATAAAAACTTTGGTAATAAAATTTGACATTAAGTTTGACAGACTATAAACTTTGAAAATTAAAAAATATATGTAACAAAATTCAATACACTCAACCTTCAAGCTACTAGTCGAACCTTTCAAGCTTCAAAGTTCAAACTTTGTGTGTAGCGATCGTCGTCAAACCTTAACCCTATCACCTGTGGACTCAACATCAGGTCTGTAGACTATCACACTGAATGAACCTTAACCCTGTCACCTGTGGACTCAACGTCGAGTCTATGGACTATTACACTCGGATTCAGCCTTTAGGAATGAACTCAAATCCATGATGTGTGAGGCTTGCACTTTGAGAAAGATAGAAACAATGTGCCACTCGAAAGATGGTAATATGGTGAGTCTTGAGTGCTACACATCACTAAGAAGGAGGAACGATACGCGAAGGGAGGAAGAAAGCAACACGATGTTGGGATTAGTATTAGGGTTTTTTTATTTATTAACCCCAAAAAAGGAACTCCAAAAGAATTTCAAAAACAAACTTCAACAAATCTAAACAAATTTACTAAGGCAAATTTTATGCCAAATTTGAATTCGACCTAAGATTCATCTGTTGGACAACCGAGAGGGGGGGTGAATCAGTTGTTACCGTGCTTAAACAATTATGCTTATTTTAACTCTTTACAAAGCACTCAATGATAATCACAATAATTCAGGGAAATAAGTAATAGCACATTCAGCATCAGTCACACATATGAGATACACAGAGACAGATATTTCCTGAGGAAACCCATAAGGAGTAAAAACCTCTTCTTCTTTATATGATAAGTAATCTTTACATTCTTTACATTATCATACATATGAGCACCAACTCATAATGAGGCTGCAACCTCTATTTTGCAAGCTGCTACTTGCTGAGAGCATTGACTCTCTGGTTTCTCTAGCACCAACTAGAAGGAAGCACCAACTCCTTGGTTTCTCTAGCACCAACTAGAGGGAAGCACCAAGTCCCCGGTGTTCCAGCACCAACTGGATGGAAGCACCAACTTCCAATAATATAGGCACCAA
>SNQJ01S0033163.1:34041-87076 GCA_010110895.2 Picea sitchensis | reverse complement strand
TGAGTGATATGATTTTAGTATTGCATCAGAGTGTTTCCATCAATGCCAAAGGGGGGGGATTGTTGATTAAGGTTGGTTGTCATTGATGTCAACCCTTGAAGAAAGCCTCATAGCACAAAGATTTGGGTAATGGACCCAAGATTGTTTGATGTAAATATGACTCATTATTGGTTTTCCATGGTTGATAAGAAGTAAATATGGATGAACTCCAAAGTGGTCCCCTTATGGTGAAATCCCTCACGGGAAGACGCTTTGCAGAGTAAGAGAACCCATGCTTAATTGTGGAATAATTAGATGAAGGATAGTGAATTTGTTAGAGAAACTATCCTAGATGGATAGTTCTTGTCATTCCATTTCCAGTGGTATGTAGAATGTCACATAACTCCTCACAATTAGAGAGTTATAACCATGTGAAGTTGGAGAACCCAGGTTTGGGTAATGGACCCAAGTTTGTTTGATGGATAACGGTATGATTTTTTCTATATTTGAAAGTAATAATATTCTAGATGGATAGTACATGTCATTCCATTTCTGGTGGTATGTGCAATGCCACATAACTCCTCACGGTTTGAGAGTTATGGCCTTATGAAGTTGGAGGACCCTCATATGTCATCTAGAAGCCCCAAAAGGTCAAAGTAGTCAAAGAATAAATAATTTGATGGTGCTTTCTAAGTCAAAGGTCAAAGTAGTCAAAGTATATTGAATATAAAGAAGGTCGAAATGCAAGGAAGGATAAATTATTTTGATGGTGCTTTCTAAGGTATGTTATTTACAGGTCATCTCACCATTTTCGCTATAACTTTTTTTCTATAATGATTCAAAACGTGAAATTTCTATTCCATTGAGAAAACATATCCAAGTATCTATGGTAAAAAATTCATATTTTGGGTCATTGTAGTTTGGGAATTACACTCCGTGGAAAATAGGGTTTGTGGCTAGTCCTTAAACTAGTCAAAAACATGTGTTTCGGGTAAAAATGTCATAACTTCTTCATAGAAAATACAAATTAAGTGAGACTAAATGTGTTGGTTAGGGTACAGTCTTTAGTATGTTGTGTAACAGTTTCAAATCAATTCAACAAATATTTTGTGTGGGGCATGCTCTACAAGGTCGCTCTCTAGAATAAGCCAGAATTCAGCAAGGTATGTCATTTTTGCTATAACTCCTTTTCTGAGAGGTTTCAAGTAGTGACACCTGGAAGAATTGCATAAAACACACTGAAGAATATTGTATATCAGTTTCATATCTTTATACATTACAGGTTCAGAGTTATGATTACTTCAAGTTAGGGTTGTTGACTAATCCAAAACTAGGCATGTGAGAGTAAAGAAAAGTTTGATGAAAATGCTAGTCTCTTGTTGTTAAAGTTAAGTAAGGTTTGCAGGAATGTGATCATATACACCAGGTCTATTACAGAGCTACAAATCAGATTTGGATGGTGAAATTGATGAGGGATTTTGGTTGAGGTACATGTTGAGTACATGGTTGAGACAAGTAGTTGATGAGTGGATACATACATGAGGTGTATAGTTGATGATGTTGGTACATATTGATGAGTCATAGTTGATGTGTAGTTGACACATGATTGGTACATACTTGGTACATGGTTGGATGCGCTTGTTTATGGTACAGGTTGATTACAGGTTGGTGCATGGTTGATACACTTGTTTATGGTACAGGTTGAGGTACAGGTTGATGCATGGTTGATGCATGGTTCAGACTGATGCATGGTTGATGCATGGTTCATTTATTGGTATAGGTTTACAAAAAAAATATCTCATAGTGATAGTGTTAAAATGGTTCCATCATTCTACTTCTACTTCGGTGGCAGGACGTGGGCGTACAAAAGGTGTTAACCTTCCGGTTGTGGTCGGGAATCATAGGGTTGTAGTCTCCTTCTGTTTGTAGCCAGAATTGGGGAGTTGGAGCTTCCCCGTTGTAGCCCCGAGAAACTAGGGGTCTAGAGCCTCCCTACGGCAGCCGAAAACAAAGCAGCTGAAGTTGGTGCTTCCAATGAATTTAATTCTTCAAGACATATAAGAAAACATTTCATGGTTTCTCTCGACTAGTTTCCAATGAAAACACCGGGTGTACCGTATGTATGATTGTTTATTTCTTACCGCTTATTATTGATAATAATTCTACATTGATATAACATTTGAAGAAAAAGTGATTATAAATTACATTATTAATGATTCACCCCCATACGACCAATCTCCTTCTCAGTAATCCAACAAATTCATATGTGGAGGATGTCCAAATGATGACATTTGCATCATGAAACAATATTACATTAAACTTAACTGGTGAACTTTGTCAAGTTCTCATTTTTCAAGGGTCACATTTATTACCTTGTTTTTAAAAATGGTACCGGATGGGGCACCCCCACCTTTTAGGTATGCTATTACTTTAATATTTTAAATTTTCGAATCACAATATTTCAATAATATTTTTTAATGCTTATTTCTTTAATCTTTTCAATTTTTTTTTTTTTTTTTAAACCTGTTTTAGTCATTTTTCATACTTTTCAATCTTAAAACATTTTTACAATTCTTACTTTTTTAAATTAAGAATTTTCATATAATTGTGTCTCCTTAATTAATTTATAGTTCCATACTTTTAAAATATAGTGGAAAACACTTTAATAGATTGTTTTTGATCTAAAACTATGCTGTATTAATCGCAAGACTCCGCCACCGTAATTAGAGAGTTGTTGAAATTTGGTAGCTTGGCATTGCTACCGACCTTCTTTAGAAATATCTTGAGAGACCATTCCCTCCTGCTCCTTGATCTAATTCGGTGAATATGACAAGTAGTGCATTATTATAACACCTCACCAGGAGTACAGAAAGCATCAAGAAAATCATTAAATCGGGCTGGATATTTTCCCCAATGTAGGGGTCCATCTTTTCTCTCAGATCCTAAAGAAATGCTGGATAGTCACTTTCTCTCTTGTTGGTCTTTCGCCCCTGCAAGAGGGGTGGAGACTGGCTGTGGCTGTTTTCAATGTTCCAAGATCCCGAGTCGCTTAGAGGGGACCGTAACCACCGCATTGCATGGGTATAGTTCCTGCCTCGTCTTGATTTTGCCGCTTCTAAGTTGGGGTGGATTCGGAAGGATTTCGGTCACGGAGGATCTTCCTCGGTTCGCCGCTTTTCCTGGATCTAGGGCCGCCTCCTTCTCGGCCGCATCAAAGTTGCTTTTATTTTCTAGAGTTGCCTCAACCGTGTGAGTGGCCTTTGGGTCTGGCTGCAACCATTTTCGCCTGCCTTCGCCATGTACCTGCTGAAACTCATCTTCTTTGATCGACCCGCTCCTTCGGAAATTTTCGAAGTGTTTCATGGCGACCGTAAAATCATGACACCGGAGGCACTTAAAGGGAATCTTCGTCGTAGTCCAGCCTTCGATATGAACCAATCCCCGTGGAGGATAATGGCTTCCGGAAGACCTTTTTCGAGGTTAACTTCAACACAAAATGCTAGCGCAGTAAATCGGGTCCCCTTCGCTCGCTCGCCTGTGAAACGCCTGCTTATTTCCAATGTCCTTAGAGAACTTTTCCCCCAGAGACGCAAGGGAGGTGCTCTAACCCGCATTGTGGGTCAAGGTGATCTCGCCCTGCTGAAAGTCCGGTCCGGGGATAAGAACAGCCCTTGACTCCATAAAATAGGGTCCAGATCTAAAAAACTAGATCACAGTCCTCTTTGTCAGCGAATCAAAACAAAACCCCCGCCACGTATTGTAAAACGTAGAGACGCCAGACAAACTTCAACGACAATCGCCCATGCTCAATCGCTTTGGGGTTGTGGGCCATAACCCCGCAACTTTCCGATGAGGGTCTTGTTCCGGGCGAAGGAGTGGCAGCAAGGCTCCTCCGAGATAGCTCCGTGGAGGGATCTCTCCATCCTTAACAAACTGACTCGAGCGATGGTTTGATTTGGTCCCCGCCGAAAGTGAACCAACGCTTGAATGCTTCCAATCGGGCTTTCCCTATCTCGCCGTTCAGATCTGGGGCCATTGTAACAGGCCATCAACCTCCAGCAAGGCTAGTCGTAGCGGCAAACACGCATGCAAAACGCGGCGAGAAGTCCACGCAGGGTCGCTTTTGAAGGTGCCGAAACGCGTCCCTGTACGCAGGGAACCTAGTCGACTGTTGCCGTCGAGGATCCTCACTCCTGCAAACGAAATCCAGCGCTTGGTCGGCTAGGGTTTGGTCCCTAGCCACGACGAACTCCGTCTCGCCTCGCTTCATTCTCAAGGCTTTTTAATAGATTGTTTACCTTACTTATACATAAAAACAATTAATTAAATAACACTATTTTTAATATTTAACAAAAATATAATTTTATTTTATTTTATAAATTAAAAACTAAAAAAACTAAGGAAAAGGGAACAATTGAAATTAATTAAAAAATTAAAATTTAAAAAGCAAATTTATTTAAAAAAATAAAAGAAAAACTTAAAATCAAGAGCAAAAATACTAAAATTAAATTAAATATATAAATTATATTTATATATAAATTTAGATTTATATTAGTTAAAAAAAAATTATGACCAAAAAACACTTAAAATATAAAAATAATAATAATAAATTATATATATATGAGGGTCACAAATTGAAAAAAAAAATAGAAAACTTAAAAATTATCCATCAATCAATAACAAATATAAAATATATATATATATATATATATATATATATATATATATATATATATATATATATATATATATATATATATATATATATATATATATATACCTTTAAAAAATTAAAACTATATATATAGTTTATATAATATAAACTATGTAAATTTATCAGATACCATTCAATGTTCTTTGGTTAAGAGTGAGTTAATGAATGAACTTTGTCTAGTGTGTGGTAAATTGGAGACAACAAAGCATATATTTAGATTGTCATTTTGTTAGAATATATATATATATGTATATATATATATGGCTTTTTATTTTATATTTAACTTTTTAATATAATGTTTTAGTTTAGGTTTTTACTAATATTAGATTTTTTAAACATGTTTTTAATTTCCATTCTTTCCCAGTTTTCATTGGTTTTTTCCTGCACTCCTCTCCTTTGTTTTTGTTTTTTTTACGCTAGGGTTTTTATCATTTTTTTAAATATGTATATATATTTTGATTATTGATTTCGTGGTACCTCAAAAATTTATTTCAATTTTTCATTTTTTTTTTTTTTTTTTTTTTTTTTTTTTTTTTTTTTTTTTTTTTTTTTTTTTTTTTTTTTTTTTTTTTTTTTTTTTTTTTTTTTTTTTTTTTTTTTTTTTTTTTTTTTTTTTTTTTTTTTTTTAATTTAAATTTAAGAAGAAAATAAAATGTTAGTAAATAAATTTTAAGTGACCATTTTGTATCCAATTTTGTTTTTTTTTTTTTACTAGGTTTATTGTCAAAACCATTGCTTTCATAATTAGGCTGAAGTTTAAGCCATAATTTTAACATTTAGAAAAAAACTTTTTGTTTTAGTGGATAGTCATTTTTTGGTCATGCTACCTTTAAGGTTTTTATGTAAGCTATTGTATGAGTTTTCATGTCATACTTAAAATGTTGTAATTTTGACGTTGAAAAATGAAAGTTACTCCAGAAATCTCTACTTTTGATTTCGGGGTTGATTCTTTCATGTTTTTGCGCAAAATACAGAGTTTTGGGGGCTAGAGTTCTCGCTTGAGGTCATAGCCTCGTTAATTTGGTAATATTGTTCAAGTATTGGCGCATCAGAAGAGAAAGAGCAAGGAAGAATAACAACAAACAACACCTGCTGATTTAGAGCATAGGTTATCTAAAGATGTCATGCAAACAATAATTCCCAACCTCTCTTCGATAAGGATGTGACTCCTTAGGATGCATCGCAAATGGTAATAGTCATCTTGACTGGCCAGTTTATTGGGAAAGCATTTTAAGCATGTGTGATCACGTGAGGCACTCTTTTGCCTCATGACTTGTGCATATGGAACTCATTCTCCCACCTTTTCAGCTTTCTCCTCAGACACTCTGCAAAAGAAACTCTAAGGAGAATGAGAAATAATTGGATTGGGCTAAGGATGATCCCTCCACTTCTTCTCCCTATATCACATATGGTTAATCTCAATTCCTGCAAAAGGAAGGTATATGGAAGGAATGGAAGCAATAGAAGGACAAATGGATACCAAGATCATAAAATCAATCACCAAATATGTGGCCTCGAGGCAAAACTGGCAATTCAAGAGGGGCAACATGGTGAATAGAAATAGTTTGCTTGAGCAACAATAAGGCATTGCTGCAAGAGAGGGATGAGAAGTGTATATAGCAAGGAATCAAAGAACAATATTAAGATCAAAAAGAATCTTTATTACAAAGGTGTAGCAAAATTTGACTGGGTTGCATGATCATGAGCCCTCATTATCCATTCTAAAGCGGCTCATATCTGCAACACACCCAATAACATCTCTATCATGAGCCAACCAGTATTTTAATAGTCATTCATGTAATTTTGTATAATAGTAATGGATATGCATGGCTGAGTTGGATTTTGTGTATAATATACATTTTTCACTAATGTTCTAGTGCTTCTGTAAATTTCACATCACACAACTCAAACTTTCAAGCTCATCAACCAAATCATATCCCCAGCGATATCACCGAAAGTAATGTGTTAATTTCAAAATTTCATCGCATAGATTCTCACTCAAATGGACAATTCCATTTTAATTCACTGAGGTAACTGTTCAGACTACACCTTCAAAGTCAAGGCCAATAACAATCTTTGCCCATCGGAAGTAACATTTTCTTTAATACAACCTTAAATATTGGAATTTGACCATATATATGCACGATCTATATTGATCACATAGTTAACGACCCACACACACATCCATCTAGGTAAGTTAATATGTGCTAATATTTGACTTACACTCCGTGTTTCCCTCGAAGTCTTTTTCCTTAAACACACACATGAATTCCAACCTCCTGTGCACACATGCTACTTTCATGCACACCCAAATACCCAACCCTCTTTTGAATATTCATAACCAAAATCACAAGATTAACAGCAAAGAAGCTAACATAAACCCACATACTCTCATAACAACTAAAATACAAGCGCCTTCTTCACTTATATGATCATTAAAACGATAATACCTTGCATTTTATATGACTACATATATAAGAATTAATCATATCAGCATAAAGAAATGCACAAGAATAAGAGAAGCAACATAAAGAACACTCGATTTTATGAAAGTCATCTCTCCCGTATTACATACTTTGTTGATCATTAATTTTTCAGCAACAGGTCACTCTTGAGCTGGGAATTAACTCTATCAAGTAAAAAATCTTCTAATGACACACAAAGGTATGACTCTCAACATAATTGTTCATCCCTAGGTGGTGCTTCAAGCAGCCAAAATCATCCCACAATCCCCTGCCCCACACAACCTATCACGTAATCCAAAGAAAGTGTCTCCCCTCTTCAACAGCCTTTCACTACCCCACTTCCCTTCCCAAGGTCACCAACAACATGCCAGACAAGAAAATATCTGGACCCCATGACTACTACCTTCACCACACCATAAAATTCTCAACAATACTTTGGCGTCGCTGGTCCGGGACAACCACCTCTATTAACAAATGGCCTCACCATGAGATCGCTTCATCATCACCAACCCCCATAGACTCTAATAAGCTAACAATAACTCCTTAAACACTTTCAGTAATAAGGCACAATCGATTTTCCATACACCGGACCCTCCGCCTTCACCAGGAGTCTGGAACACTTTAATCATTTTTTTAATCCCCTTTCCATAATCATAATCATGGAAGGATAATTCCCAAAACTACCCTCCTGGGTTAGGAATATACATGTCTTCCCAACTACTCTATCACCTTCATGGTGAAATACCTTGGTGATTCTTGTTCCCTACCCTGAACCTTAGGATAAAAACACACCATTACCCTAAAACATTAAAATATCACCCCTTTTCCCTTTTATGGTGGAATCATCCCCCCATCTCTTTTCATCTGAGCCTATCTCCACACATCTTTGCAATATTATATTAATAACTATTAGATTATATATTAATGGATGTGGAACATCAATATTCGCTCTCAGCTCACCGCTTCCCTGGCCACCAAATATACTGGTCTTAACTCCGATGTGTAATTGTCAACAATGTTCATCATCATTCCCATCATTTTTCCAGAGGTGACAGATTTTCCTTCCTCTTTGTTTGTTGTGGTTGTCTTTTTCCCATTTCCTTAAACTTGTTGTTTTGGAATTTGGAAGGCTTCTTTGTGTGATCTTCATGTACATTATTTCCTCTTCTTTCAAGGTGGGTTACTTGAACACACACTTCATATAGATTAGTGGGATTAAACAACAACATTGTGTGACGAAAGTAGCTGTGAATTGCACCAATATATTTCATCAAATTCTCTTGAGAGTCTAAAGGAACATTCAATGAAAGTGCCTTTTTCCTAAACTCTTTATGGAAACTCTGAACATTCTGACCTTTACCCTATCTCAATTTTTTCCATTCTAACATGGTTTTTTGTACATGACCCAATGGATAAAATTGTTTTTTCAATGCAAAAGTAAATTCAAACCATGAAGAAAGGAGTTTACCATTATGCTTGCTACATTTTTGAAGTTTACTCTCCCACCATACAAAGGTTGTGACTTCCAAACGGGCAGAAGTCATTTGATATTCAATTCTCCTCTTTCTCATTGTACCCAACAAGAACCCCATCTATCTATCCAATTTTTTAACTTATTCACATTAGCTTCTCCATTAAACATGGGAAAATTAAATTTGACATCCAATTGAAATAATGGCTTTTTAGAAGCATTCTGATGAAAATTAGAATGATGAGAAATGAGAGGTAAGAAGAAGAGATTGAACTTTGAATATGGAAATGGAGGTTAAGGAGGGTCTCCTCCAATTCCTTTGCCCTTGTAGCAACATCCTTGCTTTAGCTTCTTCTTATTTCCCTCTTCTTTTCCACTCTTTCTCATAATTCAAATAATTTTTCTTCACCATAACCCAATCCGTAGAAAGCCTTGTGAAAATTATTCTCATACACTATACAAAGTTCTCCATCCCCCATTTACTTTCATACAAGATCCAATCTCTGGGTTGAAAGTATTGATTTTTCCTTCACCTTCTTTGATCTTGTCCCTGGTAAGTATTCACACTCGCAATTCAATTCAAAGAACATTTATCTGGCACCAACATGATCCGAGATTTTTATTCAATAAATATCACATGAATTGCATTAAAGAGAAAAAAGCTATGTACAGTATAAATAAAGAAGATATACACATGGGGGATAAAGAAGAACAATGGCACAAGTCTTTATGTTTTGTCATCCCAACACAGGATTCAAGTTCCTGTGTCTAATTTCAAGCAGAGCCTGCATTCTCCCACAAAGTTCTAGAGAAAATTCACCCTAAAATTCATTGCTCTGGATCAAAATTAGTGATCGATCGATGATTTCGTGGCAAGAAAATCATGCAAAATAATCACAATTCTTCACTTTGTCATCATCACACCTCGGGTTCCTAGGCTCGAAATGCTCACAATAGTCGTATCGCCTCCTAGTACTACCTCGTAGAAATGCCCACTTCTGGCCACCGGATCCTCCTCCAGTTTGCGGTAATAGAGGACTATGTAACAAGTTTATTCAGCGTATCAGGCTCTCGTAACAAGGTCCGCTGTCGGCCCCACTGGCAAGGTTAATTAAGTCAGTTGGTGGAGTTCGCGAGATATATATATATATATGGCGGTATACATGTTACGGCACCCCACAAGGTTTTAATCATTATTTGGGACCAAATTAAAAATCGAGCACGTTGTCGTTATATATATATTAAACATGTTAAAAAACTCCGACCATTTTCGTTGGTTTGACCATTGGTTTTGGGGACCGACCGCCAAAATCGATGTCGGTTGGTCAACCCATATTAATCGCCATCGTTTTGACAGTTGTTCGTCGGTCAGTCTAGTGGCCGATTATTATTTTTTTTTGAATTTATTTGTCCTTGGCCTTCAATGGGAATCTGTGGGGTGCCACATGGCGCCCTTTGATGGGTTTCCCATGTCCAATCATCACTGATATAAGCTTCCATGTGTCGTGTTGCAATAATTCCATGTGACATCCCTTAGGTGGTGTCATGTGGCACCTCCTGGGTGTAGTGTCCCATATTGGATAATATAGTTTTGTGATACCCAAAGAGGGTGATTTTGATGGTTTATGTATGTCAGACTTATATACTATGGACCTGGTCTATCTTGGATAATATAGTTTTTTGACACCCAGAGAGGGTGATTGTGCTGAACTTTGAATAGAATCTAGAGTACAAGCACCACTTTGCTGAAATTGATGCTTGGAATATTCTTTATGGTTCTTAAAATATTGAATCTTCTAAAACTCTTATTGATGTGAAGCATCAACCTTATGGTTTATTCCTTGATTCCCCCTCCGAGGAGGTTTCCCATGGAATGAAGTTACAATATGATTAGAAATTGTATCCCCTCTTTTACTCACTTGCATTTTGTATTCAGCTATTATGGCCTTTTGGACTGCCTCATGCAATGTTGTAGGCATCAAAATGCACACTTTTTCCTTTAACAAGGGATTCAACCCATACAAAAACAAGTTCACCTTTAGGCTTTCAGTATTCATATATGTATCATATCTATGAAACTCCATGAATCGAGCCTCGTATTCAAGTACAGTCATAGTTCCTTTCTTAAGTTCATGGAACCCATTCAACTTTCGTTCCAAGTATTCTACTAAAAGGTATTTTTTTCAGAACTTAGTTTCAAATTGTTCCCAAGTCAAGGTAGAGATAGAATATCCCAATTGGGAATCCAAATTTCTCCACCATAGTAATGCACTCTCCTTAAGTTGGTATGCATCCAACTTGGATTTTTGGTTGCTAGAATAACTTCGCAACTCAAAACATAGGCGCATGTTTTCCAACCAAGCTTATGCTACCTTCTCTTTGGTGGTACCTTTAAATATAGATATCTTAACCTTTTCGAACTCTCTATGTACATCTCCATCAGATGGTACTTCATGTCTTTCATGCTGTAAGGAAGAGTCGGGCATTGAAGCATTTCCTCAAGTTCTATTTATCAAAATTTATGTCATCCTTTGAAAGGATAACATCATATCGTTTACTTCTCTGACAGATATACGTTAAAAATAATCAGCTTGAGAAGGTGGAGGTGAAGGTTCCCTCCTTCTTCTCTATCTTGAATCTCTCACCATAATTACTTGATCAAGTAATATATAGAAATTAATTCTCAAAATTTCAATTCTTAACAAATAATTACCACATAAACATTAGCGTGTAAGCCCTTGGTCCTAGAGTTTAAACTGGCCCTGATACCATATGTAAGGTCTGACCTTACCTACTATCAAAATTGCATAAAGAAACTAAACTCATCATAGGGAAATATTTTTTTCTAAGCTTAAGAATTATTACTAGTCATATCCATGTTTACATGTTTATGCAACTACATACATGCACAACCTATTGTCAAGAATCATCTCACGTATCCCATCTCTATCGGGAACTACAATTTTCTTCATGAATCTCACCATACCATCACCATCACAAGAATACCCCTCCATATTTCGTGGGTAATTATTTTTCCCTCCAAGGAAAACTCTAACTTCCTTTCACCAATCATAATCATCCCGAGCCCTTAATATGTGTTCTCGTAAATCAACCTTCAAAGGAATGAAAACAAATATGTGTGGTATTCGACTGATTGAATTATCCACTCTATTTAAAGTACCCTTGATGTAAATTTTGTTGCCTTACATATGGTATAAGAGCCATTTTAAACTCTAGGACCAAGGGCTTACACGCTAATGTTTATGTGGTAATAATTTGTTAAGAATTGAAATTTTGAGAACTAATTTCTAAATCTTACTTGATCAAGTAATTATAGTGAGAGATTCAAGACAGAGAAGGAGGGAACCTTCACCTCCACCTTCTCAAGTTGATGATTCTGAATGTATATCCATGAGAGAACTAAGCGATATGATGTTATCCTTTCAAAGGATGACAAAAACTTTGATAAATAGAACTGGAGGAAATGCTTCAATGCCTGGCTCTTCCTCACAACATGAAAGACATGAAGTACCATCTGATGGAGATGTACATAGAGAGTTGGAAAAGGTTAAGCTACCTATCTTTAAAGTTACCACCAAATGGGAGGTAGCAGAAGTTTGGTTGGAAAACATGCACCTATGTTTTGAGTTGTGAAGTTATTCTAGAAACCAAAAATCCAAGTTGGATGTTTACCAAATTAAGGAGAGTGCACTACTATGGTGGAGAAATTTGGAGTCCCAATTGGGATATTCTATATCTACCTTAACTTAGGAACAATTTGAAACTAAGTTCCAAAAAAAATACCTTTCAGCATAATACTTGGAATGAAAGTTGAATGAATTCCATGATCTTAATCAAGGAACTAAGATTGTACTTCAATACGAGGCTCGATTCATGGATTTTCTTAGATATGCTACATATATGAATACTGAAATCCTAAAGGTGAACAAGTTTTTGTATGGGTTGAATCCCTTGTTAAAGGAAAAAGTGTGCATTTTGATGCCTACAACATTGCATGAGGCAGTGCAAAAGGATATAATAGTTGAAGAAGAAATGCAGGTGAGTAAAAGAGAGGATAAAACTCCTAATCATATTGTACCTTCATTCCATGGGAAACCTCCTCGGAGGGGGAATCAATAAATAAACCATAAGGTTGGTGCTTCACATCAACAGGGGTTTCAGAAGAGCCATTATTCTAAGAACCATAAAGAATATTCCAAGTATCAGTTTCAGCAAAGTGGTGCTCGTACTCTATATTATGTTCAAATTTCAACACAACCACCCTCTTTGGGTGTCACAAAATTATATTAGCCAAGATAGACCAGGTCCATAGTATATAATTCTGACATACATAAACCATCAAAATCACCCTCTTTGGGTATCACAAAACTTTATTATCCAAGATGGGACACTACACTGGAGTGCCATGTGTCACTTTCCTATTGGTCCATTTGGCCACCCAAAAATTCCAAATCGGTATGCCATGTGGTAGCCTCTCATGCTACCACACCAGCATGTCGTCATGTTGAAGTCAACACTACACAGTTAGCTGCTAATGTTATCATGTACGAGGTTGACATCACCATGTTGACTTTGACTAGGTTGCATCCTCAGGAGCATACCAGGTCCATTGGACCTTTACCAGCTCCATGACTCGATTCTGGAGCTGCTTGATTTTCCGATCCAATATGAAAACCAGTCACACTTGAAATATATCTTCTTGCTCCACCTGAATCACATTCCAATCAATAATATGATCAACATCATATATGTATTTCTTAAGCAATGACACATGGAAAACATTATGAATGCACAAGGACACGGGCAATGCAAGCATATAAGTGACAGGACCAATCCTTAAGGATTTCAAATGGCCGACAATAATGCATTTCTAACTTAGAACACTTTCCCAACTTCAGGGAACTACGCATGGCCTTCACTTTCAGAAACACGTGATCACCCACTTTAAACTCTCTATGGATTCTGACTTTATCTGTGCAACATTTCTACTTGTCTTGGGTAGCATTTAGATTATGTCTTATCTTTACCAGATTCTCCTCCATTTCCCAGATCAGATCTGCCCAACTACTGTGTGATATTTTGGGTTGTCCCAACTCATTGGTGTGTTGCACTTTCTACCATAAAGTGTTTCAAATGGGCTCATCTTTAAATATGTTTGATACCCATTGTTGTAAGTGAACTCCACCAAATGAAGGTAGTCTTCCCATTTTGATCTCTTATCCATCACATACATCCTGAGCATATCTTCTATCACCCAATTTACCCTCTCTTTTTGACCATTTGACTCGGGGTGATACTTGTGCTAAAATTCAGACATGTTCCAAATCTTTTGAATATCCATTTCCAAAATTTCGAGGTGAACTTGGGATTTCTATCAGACACAATTGTCTTCAGTACACCATGCAACTTAGCAACTTCGCGCATTTATATCTCAGCAATGTCAGTCACCTTGTGTATTGACTTCACTGGAATAAAATGGGCAGATTTAGTAAGCTTTTCACCCACCACCATAATAGAATCATGTTGCTTAGCAGTCCTAGGAATATTAGTTATTAAATCCATCATTATAACTTCCCAGTTCCACTCAGGAAGGGGAAAGAACTATAGATAACTAGTTGGTTGTTTGTGCTCAACCTTGACTTTCTGACATTTGAGACATATTGCAATAAAATATACGACTTCATTTTTTATACCTGACCAAAGTATTGCTTCTTGACTATGACAATTGTCTTTTGGTAACCTAGATTTCCAGCATAAGGAACCTTATGCATCTCTAAAAATATCAGGCTTTTCAACTCTTGATCATTTGGCACATAGACTTTGCATCTATACATGAGGATCCCATCCTCTCTTAGCTCATAATCTTCAAAATTTTGTTGTGACATACCTTGTTGTAAAGTCGCACTTATATCCATATAGCGCAGATCTGATTTGGCAACTTCAAAAAAATTGTCACTCAAATCTGTCTGGTACATGCTAATGGTTGTAACATGCATCTCATGCACCCGCCTGTTGAGTGCGTCTACCACCTTATTCTATTTTTCTCCGTTATGCTTTATGTCAAAATCATGCTCATTGAGGAACTCTAACCACCTTCTTTGTTTAGAATTTTAACTTAGTTTTCCAAACAAATACTTCAGACCACAATGGTCTATTCTTAGCTCAAATATTTTACCCATGAGATAATTCTGTCACATCTTCAAAGCATGCACTATAGTTGTTAATTCCAAGTCATGTGTATCATAGAGGCTTTCATTCTCTTTCAACTTCCTTGATTTGTAGCATACTACATGTTCATTCTGACTCATAACTCCATCGAGTCCTTCCTTGCATGCATTTGTGCACACAACGAAGTTTGCATCAGGATCAACAATTCTCAAAATTGGTGCACTTTTCAACAAATTCTTCAAGCGTTGAAAAACTTCTTGCGAAATCTGGGGTCCACTCAAATTGTTCACCTTTCTTCTGCAGAGATGTGATTGGATGCGTAATCTTTGAGAATCCTTCAATAAACCTTTTATAGTGCCCTTCTAGTCCCATAAAGGATCTTACCTCTAGGAAATTTCTTGGTATTGGCCATTCCTCGATGGATTTTATCTTCACGAGGTCCACAACTATTCCATCCTCTGAAATGATATGACCCAAGTAATGAATTTGTCGTTGGTAAAAATAACACTCCCAACTTTGCATAAAGTTGATGCTCCCTCAATACCTGCAACACCATCCTCAAGTGTTTCTTGTGTTCTTCTTCATACCTTTATTAAATAAGAATTTCATCCAAAAATATGATGACAAACTTATTCAAGTAATCTCTAAAAACTCCATTCATTAAACACATGAAAATAGTTGGTGTATTCAATAACCCAAATGGCACCATTGTGAACTCGTAATGACCATATGTTGTTCTAAATGCAATCTTATTGATGTCTTCTTATTTAATTCTCACTTGGTGATATCCATATATGAGATCTATTTGGAAAATATATGCACGCCTCTTATTTGATCAAACATGTCATCTATCCTTGGCAAAGGATACTTTTTCTTCACAATTACCTTTTTCAACTGCCTAAAGTTGATACAAAGTATCAGTGTACCATCCTTCTTCTTCATGAACAAAATTGGCACACCCCAAGGTGACACACTTGGGCGTATATACCCCTTCTTCATAAGCTCTTTAAGTTTCATATGCAACTCTTTCAACTCTAGTGTACTCATCCTATAAGGAGTCTTGGATACAAGTGTTGCTCCAGTCATCAAATTTATAGAGAATTCAATATCTCTTTTCAAAGGAAATGTCGGTATCTCTTTAAATCCAACCTCAAACTCTTTCAGAAATACGCAGTCTTCCACACTTGGCACTTTATCCTTAGGTGTCTCTTCCATGTGTGTTGTGAATACTTAACATCCTTTCCTATAGATTTTCCTCATCTGCAAGGATGAAATTTATCTGATAGTCATAGCTCTTGGAATTTTGTGAACTGATCTCAAATTTCCTTCCTCATCTGGGTTAGTAAATTCCTTATTGTAATAGTCTAGGATAGATTGGTTCTCATCCAACCAATCCATATTAATGAGGAAATCATATGAGCCCAAAGGTATAATATTCAAATAATTCTTTGTGCGTAATCCATTCATCTCCCTTGGACATGCCTTAACAATCTCATTGATTTTCCTTTTTTCCCTTGTATCTAACTGCACCAACCATGATTTTCCAAGCTTGCTTCTCGACAAATGGAATTTTTCGACCATCTTAGGATCTAGATAACTATGACTATCTCTAGAATCAATTAAAATAGAAATGGGTAGGTCATTAATCTTACCTTCCACCTCGATCATGTGCAACTGAAACTCATCTTGCTTGTTATCCATCGTGGCCTAAATCATTGGCACATTTCTATCCATGTCTTCCACTGTCGCAGTTTTCTATACATTGTGCACAATTCTCGTTGTATCACCTCTTTAAGGGAAATATCTACGCATATGATTTTTTCCACAACCTGAACATTGCATAGGTTGTTGATCTAGGATATTTTATTCGATGACTATCACATGAATTGCATTAAAGAGCATAAACAAATTTTATGTGCAACATAAATGAAGAAGACATTCACATGGAGAAATAACAAGAATAACATGGCACAAGACTTGATAATAGAGTGCATCCCAACAATTGACTACGTCTTCAAACCCACTTCTTAGTGGAGAGGCTTTTGTATTATCTCAACAAAAATTGGCATAAATACATGGAAATACCTCAAATCTGGAAATGCCCTGAAAATTCATTTGCTCAAATCAAAATTCTGACTGCACCTATGGATTTGTGGTGAGAAATCGTGCAAAAAATACAGTCAATTCATCAAGTTTTGTCATTGTCACCCCCAGGCCCCTCCTAGGCTCTCTGCCTTGAAATTCATTCCACTGGAGTCGTATGGACCCTACAATAAAAACTCTTGCCTTATAAAATTTGCTCGCTCCTGGGCCATGGATCCTCCTCCTAGAGGATGGAAATAGCGGACTTAAGTAATTGTTTATCGAGCGAATGTACCAACAAGGTCCAAGTCGGAAGTTGGTGGGAGGTCTGAGGGTCAAACCTCGCAAACCCCCTTTTTGAGAAAGCATATCTGCAACTTTGTTGTTTATTCCCTTCTTGTATCTGATAACTAGCTGGAATTGTTGCAAGAATACCATCCACCTGTAGTGCCTTGACTGTTGCAGCTTGGTTTGTGACTAGAGGTACTTTAAGGGTCGGTGATCAGTGTGTATGATCATTTCCTTTCCCATCAAGTAGTGTTTCCATCTCTTCACTCTTTGTACCAATGCATACAGTTCTTTGTCATATGTGGGATAATTACAAACACGCTTGGAAAAAGTTTTTGAATGAAAGAAAATGGGCTTACGTTATTACATCAGGACTGCTCCCATGCAATATGCACTAGCATCAGTGTCAATTTCAAATGATTGTTGTAGGTCGGGTAAAGACAACACTGATGCGGTGTTGATATTTTCCTTCAAAATGTCAAAAGATTTTTATTTTCTTCCTCCCACTGGAAGACCTACTTCACATTGGTTAAAGCATGCAAAGGAGATGCAATATAGGAGAAGTTAGAAATGAACTTTCCCCGGTACTAAACTACCCCTAAAAAGATCCTAACCTTTGTTATTGATGTTGGCTTAGGCCAATTACAATGACTTCAACTTTGGAGGGATCTATCTTTAGTTGACCACCTCCTACAATGTGACCCAAGTAAACTAATGAGATTTTTCCAAATTCACACTTTGACAATTTTACATACATCTTTTCTCATTTAAGGACATCCAATACTTGCTTTATATGCATTACATGTTCATTCCAAGTCCTACCGAATATAATAAATCCATATAAGTATACAATCACAAAGTCATCTATGAAAGGCCTAAAAACATCATCCATAACACACATGAATGTCGTTGGGGTATTACAAATCCCAAATGGCATTACCATCCATTCAAATAGACCTTATTTTGTTTTGAAGAAATTCTTCCACACGTTTCCCTTTGCAATTCTGACCTAGTGGTAGTCTCTCCTCAAATCCTACTTAGTGAAGTACATTGCATTCTTCATTTGATCCAGCAAGTCATATATACAAGGCAAGTGGTAATGGTTCTTCATCGCTATTTTTTTTAGTACATGGAAATCGAGGCACATCCTCCATGTGCCATCTTTCTTTGGCACTAGTACTATCGGAGAGCTACAAGGAGAAGAGCTTGGTCCGATGTCCCCTCTTTCAAGCAAATCATGCACCTATTTCTTGATATCCTCATTTTCGAGCACAAACATCCTATACATGCTAATGTTTAGTAAGGGAACATCTTGGTGCAACTGTATTTCATGTTGAATCTCCCTTTTGGGAGGCAATCCTTTTGGTTCTTGAAAAACTTCATCATAGTTAGAAATAACATAAATCATTTCATATTTATGAGAAGGATCGCAATCATCAAAAGAATTATATTTATCATGATCTTTTTCTTTCAACACCATAAGAACAAATTTCTTGCTAGTATTGATGGCTCTTTTTATATGTCCTACACTAACAAGACTTAAGTTCTTCATATTGTGAGCTCTAACAATGTATTCCACACCACCTTTTGTGAGACGGTATTTTTTTTCATGTTGAAAGAAGATAGCATTCCTATAATACAAATAGAGACTTCCCATGATAATTCCACAAATATCAAGTGGGACCACATCGAGTTCAACCTCATCTACCAACTTTGAAGTGATAACAAATTTCAATCTGCATTGCCTGGTAACTTGAAGTTTTTCATCGTCACACACCCAACCAAGAGGGTAAGTTTTTGGATGAGGTATTGTCTCTAAGCCCAAATTTTTAACAATCACTTCAGATATCAAATTAACTTGAGAACCTGGATCAAGCAAAGTATCCACTTTAGTATGTTTTTCTACTACTCTGATGTGAAAATTTTCAATTCTCTTCTTTTCAATTCCAGGAGATGGAATTGTAGAACTTGAAATAGAATGAGAGGAAACTTTACCTTGTACTCCAATTGTTTTGATTTTAATTTCATCACTTGAATCAGAACCTAGATCTTGCTACACTGTAGCAACATTTTTTAGCTTCCCTTTGCCACCAAACATCTTTGGTCTTAACTATGGATGTATTTTCCAACAATGTTCATCATCATGCCCATCTTTTTTTTAATGAGTTCAAGAGAATTTTCCTTCCTCTTTCTTTGTTGTGGTTTCTTTCTCCCCTTTCCTTTTCCTTTGAACTTTTCTTCTTGGAACTTGGAAGGCTTCTTTGGGTGATCTTCATGTACATTATTTCCCTTGTTTTCAAGGTGGGTTTCTTGCACACACACTTCATCTAGATTAGTGGGATTAAACAACAACATTGTGTGACAAATGTAACCGTGAAGTGCACCAATATATTTCATCAAAGTATTTGGAGAGTCTAAAGGAACATTCAATGCAAGTGTATTTTTCCTAAACTCTTTTGTGAAACTATGAACATTCTGACCTTTACCCTATCTCAAAATTTTCCATTCTAACAAGGCCTTTTATGATGTACAAAGTTATTCATTCCCCATTTTCTTTCTTCGAGTTATGCATCCAATATCTAGGTTGAGAGTCTCAAGTTTTCTGGTGCAGTAAGGACATGACCACAACACCTCGCGCCCCTGCTCACAGGATCCTTCAAATCTCCCTTGGAGCCAAATTATCTCATTTGATTCCCTACTGGAATCTCTGATGAATACCTAATCCATAGGTCCTTATACTTCCTCACGACCTTCTGCATTCAACCGTGAACTCCCTGACTTAATTTCGGGTTTCGGGGTTTCATGATCCTTGATGTCACAAACCTCTATCCCCACGATCTCCCGATGACCGATTCGCCGATACGGTGCTTTTTGCATTAGCCCTCCTGGCTAAGCCCTTTCGTCCACTCAACCTACCCCTATATGACTGTAGTCATACCTCGTGTTGGGGTTTCAGACTTTCCAACGCAAAAATGCAATTTCCCTTAGGACTGCTGATCTCTCGAATCCCGATTCTCCGATATGCTGACAGCTGGCCCCTCGGTGGCGCTTTCCTCCTTGTCACGATTTCAGACTTCGCGATTCCGAATTGCAAGGACTACTTGTCCACGGGATTCTCGATTTTCTGACTCGCAATTTCCAGATCGACGACTCTCTTGTAGGTACTTTTTCCGATAGTCCATAACTCCACCACGTGTCCTCCTCTGATGGACGGTTCTGATCATTTCTCGCGATTTCGGAGTTTCCGCCACTGAAATGCTCCGGCATCTTGTCCCTTCGATCTCCGAAATTCCAATGGACTACCAATCTTTCCCACGTGTCCCAACTGATGGACAACTCAGATCATTCCTGAGACTTTTACCATGGAGATTCCCGATCTCCTGTCATCGTAACTCCCGATTTCATGAACACCGATATCCCAATGGCTATGCAACTCACCTCTATAAGCCAGTGCCTGGATCTCCAAAATGGATGATCATGCGACACACATCCTCCCTCCAATGGATGGCTTAGATTCACTCTCGTTGTTCGAAACTTGAAATGTCCCAACTTTCTTGTCCTCAGGTCCTCCGATATCCCGAGTGTCGATATCCCGATGCACCAATGCCTTTCAGGACTTTCACCCTCCTGTTCAGGAAGTTAAACCTTGTGCATCTCCTGTCAGATCTGACGACTGATGAGTAATTAGACCAAGATCCAACGGTCTAGATCTGTTCTTCCTGTGCACTTACTCCAGAGGCTAAACTCCACACGCCTTCACCGATCCAACGGTTGACGGGTATCTGAGTGAGATCTGACGACTGACGATATCCTCTTCTGTGTGCTCGCTCTGATGCTCCCTGGACGTGAAAACCTTCCAATGGTCCAGATCTCTTCGGCTGATCCAACGGCTGGCGTTGATCCCTCCTGAGATTCCGTGTGCTCCTTGCACCTGATCAATGCCCACCTAGCATAGCTCTCAAAATCCTCAGTGATTATGTTTCTTCTGTCTGAACTCACAGTAGAGTTCCTTCAAATGCACCACTATGCATATGCTCAATGCCCACTTAGTAGAGCTCTCACAGAACTCCTCAAAGCTTCTGTCTGCAATTGTGTTCTTCCTCCATAGCCTTGCCTCCAAGGTATTCAACAACCTTGAGGTCTTCTCCTGAGTTGTTGATTCCATTTCTTGTGTTGCAGCACGTCTTCATCTGAACCCGCAGAATTCATAATTTCTTCAATGCACTGGTATTCAGAGACCGTAGTACTCTATCACGCCCTCCTGGCATGAAACCTCAAAGACCTTCACCTGAAATCCAACCAACTCCTGCAAATGCACAACTACAACACACATCTATAGCATACATAAAGAGCACTCACAGACATCCACATAACACAAAAATACATGCAGGAAAAACTGCTTCTGTTTATATTAAAATAACAAATGCCTATTTATATAAGGTGTTCCTGAGCACGGCCTGTAACAAGGTCTCAACTCTTCCCTTCTGCTCTCTACTCGTAGATTCTCTTCTATCTCTCTACAACTCAACTCCTGCAAAATGAGATACGAAATATCTTTTACCTGAGGGGGCTCTTCGAGCTCTTCCTTCCAATCTACCTACCCTATTTAATTACATTGAATAGTTGTCTAGTCCTCTATTCGGATCTAGATCTCAGCCATACAACTCATTAAAGGCCTTCTTATCTACAGCCTGCACAAAGTCACGGCTTCACAGCTCACCATCTTAAACATTTAATTACATTCAATTACAAAATAAAAGATGAGGGTTGTGCCTCTCTTCATCTTGAATGCACGCGCTTGACACAGCTGGCTGGTTGGTTGGCTGATGTGGAGAGATGCTCCTGCATCATACTCCTCATCTGCAAAATTCATGAGCTCCTGCTCATGAGCTTCCCATCTCTGATGTTGAAATCCTCCTGGATCCAAAATCATCCTCTGGAGCTGTTCATCCGCTCCATCCTGTTGTTGCTGCTTCTTTTGTGCTGTTGTTGTTGCTGCTGCTTCCTTTCTGCCCAGCCTCTCCTTGCTGGCAGTTTCTGCTGACCTCAACATTATCTTTCTGATCTCCTCGATCAGTGCATCCAGCTGCTCCAGTGGCTGGTCCTGTTTTTGCAGTCTCCCCAACTGCAAAAATTTTATGCAATTGGGTAGATCGTCATGATCTCTCATGCCTTCTTCATCAGTCTCCAACTTTACCTGTTGGATGTGCACACCCTACACCTTCACCCTTTTCCCTAGGGATTCTATCTGTTCCGAAATATCAACAAAGAAAATGTTGTCTGCTTCTTCTTCTTCCTCTTCTGCAAACTCCCCTATTGTAGTCTTTTCAGTCTCCTGGCTGAAAATATTGAGCCATTCCTCAGAATGCTCATTATCCTCTCCTGCTTCTTCTGTTGTCAGCTTCAGTGCTACAACTTCCTCAGCTTCCTATCTGAATTCATTGAGACACTCCTCTGAATGCTCATTTTTTTCTTCGTCGGCTTGGGTAGCTTCCAAAGTCTGCTCCAATTCTTCTTCTTCCCTGATAGTCACAACTAATTGTTCTTCTGTTGTTGTTGCATCTGAAATACAGACTTCTGCCTCCTCCTGGGAAAATGGTAGGAATACCTGAATTCCTCCAATCATCAGAAGATCCCTCAGATCCTCCTCCTCTGTCAGCTGCACCTGCTGATCTAAATCCATCTCTGAATTTATGAGACCCTGCGATAGTCTCATTTGATCATCCCTACCCACCTGGAAATATGGGATGTCTCCACTGCCCTCCTGGAAGTCCATGGAATCAACTAATTCCATCTTTGTTTCCTTGCCCACCTGGAAAAATGGAAACCTTTCGCTACCCTCCTGGTAGTCTGTGAAATCCCGCAGCGACCTCATATCATTGCCCAGCTAGCAATGTGAAATTCCTTGGTTGTCCTCATGACAGTCTCTGAGATCCCACAGTGATCTCAACTCGTTGCCCACCTGGTAAACTGGAATTTCCTCTCTGCCTACCTGGCAGTTCTTGAGATCCCCAGTTGATCCCAATTCACTCTCTGCATCATTGAGACCTCTCCCAGTCTCTGGTTCACATACCTGAACCATCTCTTCAGGTCCATTGAGGTTTCCAGTATACCTCAACCACCCTTTTAACATCCTTCGTTGTCTTCTGACCATCAACTCCTTGACTGGCCATTTTTATTTTGCCTTCCTCATGGGCCATTCATACACCCATCGTGTTTTTTCTTTCTACTGCATTCACAGTTCAAGATTTTCTATATCTGCCCTTATTTCAGCGAGATCTTTATCCATTTCTGCAAGCTTTTTTGCCTTGCTCTTCCTCCCAGCATGCCTATGGACTTCAGTAACCATGGTGCTGTCTCTGTCTTCTTTCCTAGCAAACCTATTGTTGTCACTCTGCACTAAGAGTGTTTCTAGCTTCATCCTTCAATCCTCCTGACTGCTTTCTTGATTGTCGCCTACCTGCAAACAACCACCACAGAGTCTCCAACGCTCTATCTTCTTTTACCTTCTCGCTTCACTTGAAATATAAAAGTGAAGTTCCCTCTCTGATACCACTTGATGCAGTAAGGACATGACCATAGCACCTCGCACCCCTGCTCACAGGATTGTTCAAATCTCCCTTGGAGCCGAATTAGCTCATTCGATTCCCTACTGGAATCTCTGATGAATACCTAATCCACGGGTCCTTATACTTCCTCATGGCCTTCTGCATTCAACCGTGAACTCCCCGACTTAATTTCGGGTTTCATGGTTTTGTGATCCTTGATGTCACAAACCTCTATCCCCGCGATCTCCCGATCACCGATTCGCCGATATGGCACTTTTCGCGTTAGCCCTCCTGGCTAAGCCCTTTCGTCCACTCGACCTAACCCTATATGACTGCAATCATACCTCGTGTTGGGGTTTCAGACTTTCCAATTCCAAAATGCAATTTCCCTTGGGATTGTCGATATCTCAAATCCAGATTCTCTGATATGATGACAGTTGGCCCCTCGATGGCGCTTTCCTCCTTGTCACGAGTTCGAACTTCGTGATTCCGAATTGCAAGGACTACTTGTCCACAGGATTCCTGATTTTCTGACTCTCGATTTCCCGATTGACGACTCTCCTATTGGGACTTTCTCCGATAGTCCAGAACTCCACCACGTGTCCTCCTATGATGGACGGTTCTGATTGTTTCTCGCGATTTCATAGTTTCCACCGCTAAAATGCTCCGGCATCTTGTCCCTTCGATCTCCGAAATGCCGATGGACTACCGATCTTGCCCACGTGTCCCAACTGATGGAAAACTCAGATCGTTCCCAGGACTTTTACCATGGAGATTCCCAATCTCCTGTCATCGTAACTCCCGATTTCATTAACACTGATATCCCGATGGCTACGCGACTTACCTCTATGAGACAGTGCCTAGATCTCCGAAATGGATGATCATGCAACATGCGTCCTCTCTCCAATGGATGGCTTAGATTCACTCTCGCTATTCAAAACTTGAAATGTCCCAACTTTCTCGTCATCAGGTCCTCCGATATCCCAAGTGTTTATATCCCGATGCACCAATGCCTTTTGGGAATTTCACCCTCCTGTTCAGGAAGTTAAACCTCATGCAGCTCCTGTTAGATCTGACGGCTGACGAGTAATTAGACCAAGATCCAACGGTCTATATCTGTTCTTCCTGTGCGCTTACTCCAGAGGCTAAACTCCGTGCACCTTCACCGATCCAACGGTTGACGGGTATCTGAGTGAGATCCGATGACTGACAATCTCCTCTTCTGTGTGCTCGCTCTGATGCTCCCTGGACGTGAAAACCTTCCAACGATCCAGATCTCTTTGGCTGATCCAACGGTCGACGTTGCTCCCTCCTGAGCTTCTACTCACTCCTTGCACCTGCTCAATTCCCACCTGGAAGAGCTCTCAGAATCCTCAGTGATTCTGTTTCTTCTGTCTGAACTCATAGTAGAGTTCCTTCAAATACACCACTGTGCATATGCTCAATGCCCACTTAGTAGAGATCTCACAAAACTCCTCAGAGCTTCTGTCTGCAACTATGTTCTTCCTCCACAGCCTTTCCTCCAAGGTATTCAACAACCTTGAGGTCTTCTCCTGAGTTGTTGATTCCATTTCTTGTGCCACAACACGTCTTCGTCTGAACCCGCGGAATTCAGAAGTGCTTCAGTGCATCGGTATTCAAAGACCACAGTACTCTGTCACGCCCTCATGGCATGAAACCTCAAAGACCTTCACCTGAAATCCAACCAACTCCTGCAAATGCACAACTACAACACACATCTACAACATATATAAAGAACACTCACAGACATCCACATAACACAGAAATACATGCAGGAAAAACTGCTTCTGTTTATATTAAAATAACAAATGCCTGTTTATACAAGGTGTTCATAAGCACGGCCTGTAACAAGGTCTCGACTCTTCCCTTCTGCTCTCTACTTGCAGATTCTCTTTTATCTCTCTACAACTCAACTCCTACAAAATGAAATACAAAATCTCTTTTACCTGAGGGGGCTCTTCGAGCTCTTCCCTCCAATCTACCTACCCTATTCAATTACATTGAATAGTTGTCTATTCCTCTATCAGGATCTAGATCTCAGCCATACAACTCATTAAGGGCCTTCTTATCTACAGCCTGCGCAAAGGCACGACTTCACAGCTCACCAGCTTAAACATTTAATTACATTCAATTACAAAATAAAAGATGAGGGTTGCGCCTCTCTTCTTATTGAATGCACACGCTTGACACGGCTGGCTGGCTGGCTGGCTGACGTGGAGAGATTCTCTTGCATCATTTTCCTTCACCCTCTTTGATCTTGGCCCTAATAATCATTCACACTCTGTTGGCACAAGGGAATACCCAGGTTTCAATGCTTAACAGCGCACCAACAAAACCCCAACTACTGACCCTTTCTGCAACACCTGCGAAACAGGCAAAGTCTCACCCAAGGTAGAAGCAGGGGGGTTATAGGACACAAGTGTTTGTAACCAGGTTGGGACACAATTCTGTGATAAGAGCACCTCGTAGAATATTTTTTTAACGCTTGGGAAGTGAACATGTATTTCTTTATTAACCTCATTAACACTACGGAGAATAATCAAAGAAAGATAAGCACAGTAACAACAAGTGATTATGCACCCTGAGCACTTAACACTATGAGTTAAATCTAGCATTCATTTACCCTTTAACATAAGTAAAGTACTTAAGAAACAAAATATATATTCATTACACATCATAATCAAATCACTAAGAAAATGTATAACAAAAATGATACTGCACAAAGCAAACCATGAGACACCAGATATACATGATTCACCCCAGGGTGAGGCTACATCCACAAATCGCTTCGTCTCTTTATTATTCGCCAAAATCTTACATCCAGTCACTCTTGTGCACTAAGCCAGGGAGTCTAACTTCGCACAAGACGGGAGATCTATGCACTAAGCACTAGATCTTCCTTCTTTACCTTCCAAATATAGGTCAAATGCATAGAGCGGTATCTCTTATCATGGCACTTAGCACCTACTCCACACTAAGCATCACAAGCACTAAGCATAGTCTACAAAATCATAGTCGATCACAAAGCCTCGACCACATAAATACCTTCACACACAGAACTAATGATTCTACAATACATTCCTCTTTATTTATACTTTACAAAATATTACAATAAGGCCTAAACATGGGTAAAACCCATGGGCCGACATCCCATAAACCCATTACAAAACCCAGAGGACCCCTTAATGGGTCCACATAACCCTAAAAATAGGTGAGATAGTGATCTCGACTCCACTTGGGCGCTCCTACTTTGACCAATGTCTCAAAGTCTAAAAGTGGGCCAAAACGTCCAAAACTAACCAAAGTTTCCCCAAAACTTGGCCAAGGGCCAACATGCCCCAAACACTCACCTGTGACTCATCCTGAGTCACTCACGTCCGGACAATGTTGCTTCAAAATCCTCAAGCTTAACTCAAGCTGCCTCGAGTTGCTACCTCGCCTGAGCCTCCTTCTCAGTGAGCTCCTGGACTATCTGCTCTATAATAGGCCCTTCTAGGAATTGTTCTATTGTTGCAACTACTTGATCTAACTGTGAACCCTGGACATCGATCTCCTCGAACACCTTGCAAACTTATGTGTTACTTCTATCACCTTACCCTGAAGGGAAGTGATATGTTTTTGTACTCTGCGCTGCTCCTGGGACCTCTTCATCCTTTCCACTGTTGTGAGAAGCTTCATCTACGCCTGGAATGAAAATGTTTGTTGTTGCGCCTCTTGTAACTAAGCCTCTAGTTTCTTTAACTCTGGATCCTTAGCGAGGAGTTCATACGTCTGGGCGCTTATGTCACTTAATTGTTTACATTCTGAGGTCAGGCTTTTTATACTTGCTACTGTGTTTTTGGCGGACTCCTCCCTCTAGTCACACACCTCTTGCGGGGTGCTTAGCACTATTCGGGCCTCCAGTTCAGCTATCCTAGCCTGAAACTGTTGGAGGTTCTCTGCGAGCTTCACTACTTGAGCTTCGACAGGATCTTTCTCCTCTTGTACCAATCCAGGCATAGAGCGACACACTTTTCTTACTGCTTCTTTGACCACGACCTACTCTGCGAGCAGTTGCTCTTTTTCCTTCTGTAGTTGGGCTTCGCCAGCTTTCTTTCCCTCCTGAAGCTTCACCTAAAGGTCTGCTTTATCACTTTCATAGGCAGCTACATTGTCCTGCGTTGCTCGTAACTATGCTAGGACTTGGTCTTTCTCCTTTTGCAAGCCTTTTGTAGCCTTCTCCTTCTCTTTTGAGCTCTCTAGAACCGAGATTTGGTTTCATCAGCAATCCTTCTTAGCTAGATTTCTCTTTCAGTGGTCATTTCTCTTTGTTCCCTTCTGTATGCCTTCAAACCTGCCTCCAATACTTCGACCTATTCTAGAGGTATCCCTTTAAGGTTAACCTCAACATCCAAGTTGGGGCTAGCCTGTAGTGTTTCGGGGGTGGGAAACTTGATTCTATATTGGGGGAGGGTTATCCAAATCTCTTGTTCACCCTACGTATTTGGTTCATCCCCCAAGTCTATGGTATGTGATGAGGAAAGCGTAGACGGCGCAGTAGGCACTACACGGACCAAGCAAACAACCTGATGCACTTCTTTCAACTCCCTCTCAATCCTTTCATATAACGCCACATGTTTCTCTCTGTATCTCTGCAACATGTCTTCAAAGGCATCCTCCATAGCCCCATGGACCAGACTAATGTCGTCATCAATGGGAGTGGCTTCCAACTATGGCTTATTGGCACACATTTTCTTCCTTGTTGAAGGTTTCTTTGGAGTAACTTTCCTCTTTTGTGGGGTCACTGTCACAACAGGGGGATCTTTAGGTGGTGGGGTGCTAGCTCCTACGAATGGTGGTTTAGATTCACCTCCTCCTTTCTCTTCTTCTCTTTCATCTCTTCCTCCATGTCCTTTTTCTTTGTCTTCTCCTCCTCCTGGCAAACTAGACCCACTATCTTCAAAGGTTTCCTCTTCTTCCTCTTCATCACTCTCTATGTCCTGGACTTCAACCTGGTTTTTGTGTTTCATTTGCTTCTTCGTCCCACTAGACTCTCTGATATTTTCCGCTCATGTAACCATCGGGCCCCTATAGTATCAATGTCAGATAACTCTACATCATCGATAGGTATAAGAAATGATTTTGGCCAATCCTTTATAATCTGTTCCATATTTGCATCTGTGAACTTATAGTATGATTGCAATCTTTCCTGATGCTCATCTCTTCGCACGGTGATGTAAATGAAGTGGGGATCAACGTGGAAATTTGTTATGGTCTGGTACTAATGCAAGGTATGCAGTGTCATACAAGGGAATGCTTCAATGGAGACTTTCGACTACTGATAATATCTGTGAAACATGAAATTAGAATGGCATTGCTTCGTCATGTCATTGGTATACCACAAGGTGGAAAACTAAGCGGCCAGGGGCTCCGTAGGTTCAATCTCTGGAAAAGTAGCTCCTTTAGGCATATGCCAAGCCACAAATGCAATCAGGATGATCAACCAACTATAGTGAAACTCATATCCTAAGTCTTGGGCTTCGCGCTAATATTTTTCCAACTTATTGATGAGGTAGTTCGCCCAATTCATCTGTAGGCCCTCCACACACTTTCCTGTGAGGTCTACCATGAACCTAGTGACCTGTATGGGGCGGTTCTTCCTCACTATCTTACCATCTAAGAGTTGAAAAGCAAGAAACATTATGTCATCTTGTATGGAGGCTACCATGTAACCTCGCTTCCCCTTTTCTACCTCTCCATAGGCTTCTTTGCCGCGTTGTGATAAAGAACGGTCTGAGGTCTTCCTTTGGTAGAATTGTTTTAAGTCAGGACCCTTCAAACTTAAACCTATGATCTGGTATATCAGCACCATATCCAGAGTAATTCTTCTGTCAAGCCATAGATATCCACCATGATATCATGACAAAAGGAGTTTAACACAAGCATTAACCTCCTGGTGGCGGCCAAAATGTAGCATCTTCATTATGTTTAATATGGTTGACTGTGCCAACTCTTTGATCCATGGCTATGGGACGAGGCGAGGTTTCCTTCTGGTTGTCTTCATTAAATAACGGTGAGGAGCTAGCATGGCATAGTTCTTCCAGTCTCCTAAGTTGAAGTCATTGTGCTTCAACAACGGGATCTGCCCTAATTGACTCCCTACTATGCGAATTTCTTTCGGAATGTACGCAGTGAACACAGAGTACTCAAAATCATGAGGGATATTGTCACATTTAATGGCGCCAGACAGAGGCGGAATATACTGAGGCAGGACCGATGGGATCTTCTTCGCATTAGCATATCACTGCGATGCTTGCTTCTTTGTTCAGTTACAGGGTTGATGCAGGCGAAACGACGTCTAGTCGAAGGGGAAGCCTGCATTCCCCCAGTCGATGACGCTTGAATACCTTTAGATACAGGTCTGTCATCCATGAGTTTCCTAACAATTTCCTTGACGGACTTCTCAAAGTCGTTGGGTTTTACCCAACATTCTAGTTTTTTAACAGACAATGGATAGACAAAGAGACAGGTGGGGTATACTTTCAGATAATGATAGGCAGCACAGTTCAACACTTGGATAGTTTTTGACTTATCTCAGTTAGTCATGGGTAGCAAAAAGTGGTCCCATTGCCACGATCGACGAGTTAAAGAAGCGGGGTGGTGTGACGGAACTTCCAACAGATAAGAACTAGAGTTAAATGCTTCCATTAATGTAGATCTAGCCATTATGGCATGGTCTCAACATTTAAAAGAAGTCTATAAACCCATAAATGTGTTTCCTAGTCATTTTGGAGGGTCATTATAATGGTTGGGGTGCCTCCAACGGTTATATAACTTCATCGGGGCAAAGTCCCAATCTGTGTGGACCTATTGTTCTAGCAAGGTTCAAACCCTGTGAACCTGCCTCCTGTGAGGTTCTGGTCTGTGAAGTCTTCCATCTAGTTTCCTTAACTTCTTGTAGATTTCCCAACTTAGACTTCTTTTTATTGAGCTTCCTTTCCTTATTTCCTATTATCTGAGTCTCTTTAGCTGTTTCTAGAATCCTCTTTCCATTTGTATTCTTATCTTCCCCTAGCATAGTGGCTTCACACTGTTGAGGTACCCTCAAAGGTTCTGAAGTTAATATCCCTTTTCTTAACACTTCCTGAGTGGGTACACTTCTCCCTTGAATAGATAGGTCCTTCAAGCCTTCTTGCATTCTTTCAACATTGATAGCTAATTCTTTTGTTTTATGTCCCTCCTATGTTGTTACATTTCTTTGTTGCTTCGACTTATCCTCTCATTCTTCTCTTAGTTGGTATTATTCCTAGCTATGAGATCCCTTAATTATTGTTTTTTGTTTTATGTAACTTATACCTCTACTTTCCTTCTAATCTGATCCTTCTCAATCCAAGTCTTACCTAACAAAAGTGGGAAAGGGGCGATGTTCTCAACAAACCTAATGAATTCAAATTCTTCTTCAATCAATGTTCCATGAACAATAATAGGTACAGTAGTTACTCTTCCACATAAAGTTATCATCTTTCCCTTAAACAAGCCTATCCTTCCTAAATAAAGTACCACAATAGGCTTTCCCAAAACTTCCCAAGTTTCTTCTATCATAATATTCACTTGTGTTTCTTCATCCAAGACTATACAATCTATGTCAAAGTCTTTTATTCTTACACTTATGCATTGTTTTGCTTTCAGTCTTTCCGGTAAACTGGAATATTTATGAACATCCATCATTTCTTCCAATTGTAATAACATAGTCTGAACTTCCTCTTACCTTTTCTCTTTATGACTTTCTAACATACCCTTAGTCTCTTGACTCTTTTCATAATTTTCTTGTATTATGTCCCTCCCTTCAACTTTAGCAATAATCCTTGGACAATCCTCAACCTTATGACCAAAAACCTTACAACAAAGACAAATAGGGCCTACCTCAGGGAATTCCTTAGCAAGATAACCCAGCCTTCTACAATTATAACACAAAGTCAATCCTCTTTTTCTCTTAAATGTTCCCCAATCTTTTATGTATTGCGCACTTTCCCTAGGATCATAGTGTTGGACCTGCAATCTACAAAAATTCTTTCTAGGTTCTTGCATCCACTTATCAGTCTGAAAACTCTTTCTATGCATAGGAATAACACATATTTCTTCATTTCCATTAAATTTACTCAAATCAACTATTTCTTTCAATTGCTCCCTAGCCTTTAGACTAGGACAGAATCTATTAAACATACTTAAATCCATGCTTTCAAAAAAAAAAATTTACTTATCTTTCTCTTACCAAAGCACAAAGCTTGCCTCTTTTAGAATATTACCTCTTTTCTTCAGAACAACTTACTTTCTTGGCACAAAGCTTCGTAAGTCAAGTAGAGTATTGCGCACTTCAGCAACAGACCTATGCACAGAGATTTTATTTTTCTTTACTTCAATTCCCAGAAATCACAGTTTCAGGTCTTGGCAACGAAACCATTTGTTGGCACAGGGGCATACCCAGGGTTCAACGCTTCACAGCGCACCAACAAAGCCCCGAATACCGGACCTTTTGGCAACACCTGTGAAGTAGGAGAAGTCTCACCCGAGGTAGAAGTAGGGGGGGTTACAAGACATAGGTGTCTATAACCAGGTTGGGACATGATTCTATGATAAGAGAACTTCGCAAAATATTATGTTAACTCTTAGGAAGTGAACATGTATTAGTTTATTAACCTCATTAACACTGCAAAGCATAATCAAAGAAAGATAAGCGCACTAACAACAAGTGATTATGCACACTGAGCAATTAGCACTATGAGTTAAATATAGAATTCATTTACCCTTTAACATAAGTAAAGTACTTAAGAAACAAAATATATATTCATTACACATCATAATCAAAGCACTAAGCAGATGCATAAAAAAAATGACACTTCACAAAGCAAACCATGAGACACTATATATACGTGGTTCAGCCCAGAGTGGGGCTATGTCCACAAACTGCTTTGCCTATTTATTATTTACCAAAATCTTACATCCAATCACTCTTGTGCACTAAGTCGTAGAGTCGAACTTAGCACAAGACAGGAGATCTACGCACTAAGCACTAGATCCTCCTTCTTTACCTTCCAAAAATAGGTCAAATGCACAGAGTCAGAATCTCTTATCATGACACTTAGCACCTACTCCACACTGAGCATCACAAGCACTAAGCACAGTCTACAAAATCATAGTCAAGGACAAAGCCTTGACCACATACATCCCTTCGCACACAGAACTACTACTTCTACAATACATTCCATTTTATTTATACTTTACAAAATATTACAATACGGCCTAAACATGGGGAAAACCCATGAACTGACATCCCATAAACTCGTTACAAAACCCATAGGACCCCTTACTGGGTCCACATAACCCTAAAAATAGGTGAGATCCGCAATCTCAACTCCGCCTGGGCGCTCCTACTTTGACCAACGTGTGGAAGTCCAAAAGTGGGCCAAAACCTCCAAAACTGACCAAAGTTTCCCCAAAAATTGGTCGAGGGCCAACACACTTGTAATTCAAGTCAAAGAACATTTCTTTAGTGCCAACATGATCCAGGATATTTTATTCAATGACGATCATATGAATTGCATTAAAGAGCATAAACAAAGATTATGTACAACATAAATGAAGAAGACATACAAATGAGGGAATAAAAAGAAGAAAAATGGAATAATACTTGATAACGGAGTTCATCCCAACAATGTACTACGTCTCCATGTCCACTTCTCAGTGCAGAGGCCTTTGTATTATCTCATCAAAAATTGGCATAAATACATGGAAATACCTCGAATCTAGAAATGCCCTAGAAATCCATTGCTTAGATCAAAATTTTGACTACACAAATGGTATCGTGGCAAGAAATCATGCAAAAATGACTGTCAATTCGTCAAATTCTATCAATGTCACCCTCGAGCCCCTCTTACGCTCTCTACCTCGAAATTCGTTCCATAATAGTCATGTGGTCCCTGCAATAAAAACTACTACCTCGTAAAACATGCTCATTCCTGGGCCACGGATCCTCCTCGTGGCAGATGGTAATAGAGTTATTAAGTAAATTTTTACCAAGAGGATGTACCAACAAGGTCCATTGGCAGACCGGTTGGAGAAGGTTAATTTAATTCATAAGTTGGCAGGAGGTCCAGGGGTTGAACACTGCGGACCCCCATTTTGATTATCCATTACAACAACACACACACACACACACACACACACACACACACACACACACACACACATATATATATATATATATATATATATATTAAACCTATTATAAAACTCCCTCCATTTTTTTTGGTTTGACTGCCGGTTTTGGGGTCCGGCTGGACTGGCCGCCAAAATTGGTGACGATCGGTCGACCCATATTAATCACCATCATTTTGACAGTTGATCGTCGGTCGGTCCAGTGGCCGATTAATATTTTTTTTGAATTTATTTTTCCTTAGCCTTCGATGAGAATTCATGGGGTGCCACATGGTGCCCTATGATTGGTTCCCCATGTCTAATCACCGCTGATATAAGCTTCCATGTGTCACATTGCAAGAATGCAACGTGGCATCCCTTGGGTGGTGCCACGTGGTGCCTCCTGGGTGTAGTGTCCCATATTGGCTAATATATTTTTTTGATACCCAAAGAGGGTGATTTTGATGGTTTATGTATGTCAGACTTATATACTATGGACCTGGTCTATCTTGGCTAATATAGTTTTGTGACACCCGAAGAGGGTGATTGTGCTAAACTTTGAACAGAATCTAGAGTATGAGCACCACTTTGTGGAAATTAATGCTTGGAATATTCTTTATGGTTCTTAGAATAATGACTCTTTTGAAACCCTTGTTGATGTGAAGCACCAACATTATGGTTTATTCCTTGATTCCCCCTCCGAGGAGGTTTCCCATGGAATGAAGTTACAATATGATTAGGAGTTTTATCCCCTCTTTTACTCACCTGCATTTCATCTTCAGTTATTATATCCTTTTGCACTGCCTCATGCAATGTTGTAGGCATCAAAATAAGCACATTTTCCTTTAACAAAGGATTCAACCAATACAAAAACTTGTTTACCTTTAGGCTTTCAGTATTCAGATATGTAGAATATCTAAGCAACTCCATGAATCGAGCCTTGTATTCAAGTATAGTCTTAGTTCCTTACTTAAGATCATGGAACTCATTCAACTTTCATTCCAAGTATTTTGCCAAAAGGTATTTTTTTTCGGAACTCAGTTTCAAATTGTTCCCAAATCAAGGTAGAGATAGAATATCACAATTGGGACTCCAAATTTCTCCACCATAGTATTGCACTCTCCTTAAGTTGGTATACATCCAACTTGGATTTTTGGTTGCTAGAATAACTTCGCAACTCAAAACATAGGTGCATGTTTTCCAACCAAGATTTTTCTACCTCCCCTTTGGTGGTACCTTTAAATATAGGTATATTAACCTTTTCCAACTCTCTATGTACATATCCATCAGATGGTACTTCATGTCTTTCAAGTTGTGAGGAAGATCCAGGCATTGAAGCATTTCCTCCAGTTCTATTTATCAAATTTTATGTCATCCTTTGAAAGGATAACATCATATCCCTTACTTCTCTGATGGATATACGTTAAGAATCATCATCTTGAGAAGGTGGAGGTGAAGGTTCCCTCCTTCTTATCTGTCTTGAATCTCTCACCATAATTACCTTATCAAGTAAGATTAAGAAATTAGTTCTCAAGATTTCAATGCTTAACAGATAATTACCACATAAACATTAGTCTATAAGCCATTGCTCCTAGAGTTTAAATTGGCTCTGACACCATATGTAAGGCCTCATAATCACACTGGCTCTCCGGCCTCAAACCATATACAACTACATATATGTATACACACACACACACACACACACACACAAACACACACACATATATATATATATATATATATATCAACTCTGCACACTTTGAGTTCATGGTGCAACATGGTGCAATGTGCGCACTTTACGAGGTGCACGCAACACAAGTGTGCACACCTTGTCTTTATAACAATTATTTGTGCACTTACTCAAATGCGTGCAACACCAAAAATAGGTGCAAACGGCTCACCATCATATATATGTGTGTGTGTGTGTGTGTGTGTGTGTGTGTGTGTGTGTGTATTACATTAACAATTAGTACCAATGACTCACCAGCCTATATATACATTACATTAACAATTAGTACCAACAACTCACGAGCCTATATTTAAAATTCGAAGGGTCTTGATCAGGGACTTTACATGCATTAATGTTTTTGGAAAAATACATGTCTTCCACCAACTAGGTCGAAATGCAGGAGTTAAGGGCACCAACCTCCTAGAAACAGGGATTTTGTCTCCTCAAATGATCTCCCAACCAAAGATCAAGGGAAATTGTCTATACCTACCTCCAAGAGAACTTCTTGTGCATTTATGACCACTTTCTATCAGAAATTCGAATATATAAAGATGTAAAGGGTTGAGATCCCTCATTTACTCACTTCTCTTCTTGATTTAGGAAGGGAGGTCAAACTCTCTAGTTATATATAGGCCTCTATTCTAGGAGAGAGATATAGAGAATTTTGAAAAAGTATTGTGTGGATATTTTGTGAAGAATTGTACTGTGAACTTAGGTTCCTGATGTATGACTGATATTTATGAAATAAATATGGTTTTTCTTTCAATCTATTAAGGTTTCTTTTAGGCTCATTGTGCTTCTTCGGTAGGGCCCATCCAAGAGGGCTCAAGGACCCTTCTACCATTTATGTAGTTTTCATGCATATTAGTTAGTACCTAGATAATATTGCATTCTCTCTTAAAGTTTGATATTGTTTTGCATGGTCAATTTCAGTTTTGTTAAGATTGTAACTAACTGGCTAGTTGCAGCAGCAGCTTGTAGAAATGTTCGATAACCTTTTGGAGCACTCTTAGGTTCCTCCCAAGTCCAAGAACCTTAGATTCACTTCATTTATTTATAGTCTATATTTGTTCATTCTTTTGAAAACTTTCACTACCTTTTTAGACTCCATTTTGCCTCATGTAGGAGTTTCCTATAGAAATTGTACAGTTCCTATAGAAACCTCTTGTAGGTTTGTTTTAGCTTCTCATTTTGACTTAGCTTAATATAATTTGCCTAAAAGCATCAATGAACAATAAAAGGGCATTTAAATTGATATTGATGAAAGGATTAGCTTGTTTTATTCATGCGTGTTGGCCCTTGACCAAGTTTTGAGGATCTTTGGTCATGTTTGACCTACTTTTGGGACTTCAACAAGATGTTGGAGGCAGAGCGCAAGTCAAAGTGGAGATCACGGGATGTCGGCCCCTTTTTAGGGATTTTTGGGCTTTGGACTTATGTAACGAGTATGGGGATGTCGGCCCATGAGTTTACCCATGTTTAGGCCCTTTTTGTAATATATAAATAGAAGTTTAGGCGATGTAAGAAGAGAGAAGAAGGTTTTTTTGGTACTGTGCTAAGTGTTAAGTACAGATTGTAAATACTTTGTGCATGTTATGTTGAGAACTTGCAGAGCTAAGTGCAAGTGATTGTAAGAGACTGTGTAAAGGTTGTGTGTTGTCACCTAGCTCAGGTAAGGAGGATCTAGTGAAGTGTGTGTGGATCTCCTACCATATGCGGAGTAACATTTTGAGGCTTTGTGCATGTAGTTGATTGATCGAAGATAAAAAAAGAGAATAAGAGTTGGTGGATGTAGCTCCAGGCTGGGGGTGAACCACGTATATGTTGTGTTATGGTTTCTTTATGCATTGTGACTGTTTATTGTTCATATGATTAATGCAGTAATGTATGTTTAGATGCATTTGATATAATAGCTTAGTACCTAGTAATGTGAATGAATGTTATATCTTATCTATTCCCTTATGCTAAATATGTCTATATGTTAGATCTGGTTGAATACTGTGTTGCTCTGTAATTAGGGTTTTCTCTACGAAGTGAATACTATGAACTATAACTGCTAAGTGCTTTGTTAAGGTGTTGTAATCACAGATCGATGTCCCAGCTAAGGTTGCAGACATCTAAGTTCTGCAACCACCCCTGCCTCTACCTCAGGTGAGACTTCATCTGCTTCGCAGGTGTCGCTGAAAGGGTTGGTAGTTAGGGTTTTGTTGGTGCATTGTTGTAGCGTTGAACCCTGGTTCTGCCCCTATGGAAACAAATGGTTATGTTGTAGGGACCTAAAACTGTGATAACTAGGAATTGAAGAAAAGAAATCTCTGTGCATAAATCTATTTCTTTAGTGTGCAGTAGTCTACTTGACTTGTGAAGCTCTGTGCTAAGAAGAAAAGTCAAATCTGAAGAAAAGAGGTAAGATCTTAAATCTTTGTGCTTTGTTAAAGGTAAGAACAGTGAAACGTTTTGATTGAAAAAGGTAAGATAAGTGGAAATTTTTGTTTCAAAAGTATGGATCTAGGTATGTTTGATAAATTTTGTCCTAGCTTGAAAAATAGGGCACAGCTAGATGAAAGAAGGTTTGATATGAGTAGATATGATAGAAATAATGAAAGATATGTTATTCCTATGCATAGAAAGAATGTTTGGACTAACAAATGGATGTAGGACCCTAGAAAGAATGTTTTGCAGGTTAGCTACTATGATCCTAGTACAGAGTACAAGAAAGGTTGGGGATCATTTCAATGAAAAAGAATATTAACCGTTTGTTATCATTGCAGAAGACCGGGACATCTTGCTAAGGAATAACCTGGTAAAAGACCTATTTGTCTCTGTTGTCAAGATATGGATCATGAAGTTTTGGATTGCCCTAGAATTATTGCTAAGGCTGAAAGAATGAATATGAGACAAGAAAACCCTGAGGAAGATCAAGAAACTAAGACCATGGTAGAACCCCAGAAAGAATCAGAGAATGTATTGCTACAAATGAAAGACACCGTAAATGATCACAGAAATATCAACTTATCAGAGATCTTCAAAGAAAAAGAATGCATAGAAATAATAATATGAGACTTTGACATTGACTATGTTCTAGATGAGGAAACACGAGTGAATGTCATGACAGAAAAAACTTGGGAAATTTTGGAAAAGCCTGCTATGGTTCCTTCATTAGGAGGAATAGGATTCTTTAGAGGAAAATTGATAACCCTATGTGGAAGACTTAACCAGATCTCTATGCGTGCTCATGGAACTTCGACAGAGGAAGAATTTGAGGTTGTTAAATTCATTGAGAACAGCGCCCCATTTGTTATGTTACTAGGAAAAACTTGGATTGAGAAAGATCAAGCCAGAACAAAAGAAGAGGATGTCTTAGAACAAAAGAAGAAAGAATTAAAATATTTCATCACTAGGAGGATAGCACACTTGATTGAAGAACAGGAGAATAGATCAAAGCTGTTCAGAACCAGAAAATTGGATGTCGAAGTTGAAAGAACACAAGAAGACTCACCGAAGATTAGAGCACCTACCCCAGACAGAGAAGAAGTATTGGCCTTGAATCCTACGAAATACCATCAACAACGCGAAGTTACTATGCTAAAAGGATATAAGAATCAGAATGTAAAGAGGAATATCGAGAAGAAGATTACAGGGAAGAAGGCTAGAAAGCTCAGTAAGAAGAGAGCAAAGATAGAAAAGTTGTAGAATGTTCCAGAAGGGACTTCGTAGAAGGAAGGTTTGCAAAACTAGAACTTCATTGAGATATCATAATAGCGCAACCTGGCACTTCTCCACGGCAAAGCAATATAATCGTTGAAAGTATTATAAATGTTAGCCCGACGCCCCAAATGGTTAGAACAACAGTTATGGCCAGAAATCTCTCCATCAGACTGTTGGGACCGTGCCGCAATAGTCAGAACCAAATTGATGAAGGCCTCTCGTCCGTTGGAGAGATATGTTACACCGTTGTTTACTTATTACATTGAATGTTGCACCGAAAACACTTTTGTGAATTGTATCCTAGCCAACTCATTGCTACCGTGATGTGTTTATTGAGATCGACACATGTTCTATTGCTTTGAGCACTCATTCATCCACCTGAGTTATCTAATCTAAGCATGCATGTCAAACAAGCTTACCACCACAGAGAAATTTTTCGAAGAAGTTCTAATCGACCTTATGGCTGAGAAAGTGATGTCCATCGGAGTTCAAGCCTCATTGATGAGAGGAGTGCAAGCCTCCCCATCGACTACTCCCGAATCCAAACCATCCCGACCTCCAACAGAAAAAATAACCAAGCATCGAGATGATTTGGAAAATGCAAAGTTAATCCTGACTATCCTGCCCAACTACATCCCGCCTTTGGCTGGTGTAGTGAGTCGTGACAATGTCCCAAGAGAATTTGATTACACCATGGTTACTGCATACCTCTCGAAGGGTATACGTGCAGTTAGAATGCAGTAGGATAAGATCACGACATTAAAATTCAGTGACTTCAACCTAGGGGACCACAAGAACTACAACATGCTCACTCCTTACAAGTATTTGACCAGGATGAAGGGGAAGAACTCAAAAATAATCCCCCATCCATGGACTATCAACCTCACACAGTCCACCCTCTTGAATGTGATGAAGATTCCACACTTTGGAAGGCACCAGAAGGTTATCAAGTGTGTTAAGCTCCAGCTATCATGTTACCATGGCGTATATCTATGGCTAGACTGACGCATCATAGTTGATCCGACGTTGATCCATAGGATCACTGGATTGAGCATGCAGGGACCCGACCCACAAGACTTCTACCTAGGGAAGGCTACAGATCATGAATTGGCAGAGAGGATCAAAGACACATATGGTGATGTAGAAAAGGGGACGTGAGGCTACAAGGTAGCTTCCATCCATAATGGAACAGTGCACCTCTCCTTCTAGTTGATCATAGGAAATATCGTGAGAAAGAACAGACCTACACATATCACAGGATTCGTTGTTGACCTCGATGGGAAATGTGTAGAAGGACTCCATATGAACTGGGCGAAGTACCTAGTCAACCAGTTGGAATTGGATTCCCGCGAAGCTCGGGATTAGGGCTATGAGTTCCACTTTAGCTGGCTCCTGATCCTCATAGTGTTTACTGCTTGGGAGATGTCGGAATGTGCGACCTTCCTGGACATTGAGCCGTTTGAGTTGCTCACTGTGAAGTTCACCACACTCTGGTGCTCGAGCAATATGGGAAAATAGTGGAATTCGAATGCAGTATTCCACATGTACTATATCCAGCTGAAGAGAGCTATTGAGGATGTTCCTCGCGTGACGTTGAACACCCTGCATCGGTTCAGACCTCTCATGAAGTTCCATGCAGATCGACACTTCATTTATATCACTGCGCATGCAGACAAGCATAAAGAAGATATTCAGTTATACTATAATCTCATAGAGGAGGACCTAAATGAGATAACTAAGAACTGGTTAGTAGACCTCCTTATCCCTCTTGACCCTGCAGAAATGTCTGATCATGAACTAATTGGAATCTCGAAGGCCACTCATAAAGAACACGACACACCTAGAACTAGCAGAAGGAAGAAGATCAAAGAAGTACAAAACCTGAGCAATGCATCAGATGCAACTACTTCAGTATCACCTAGACGAGGAGGTGATGATGAAGTAGATAGAGAAGAGACCAATGGAAAAGAATATTAGCATAAGCAAGGTGAAGTAACACCACCTAGGGATCTTGTTGATGAGGTTGATCCCTTGAAGAAAAAAAAAGTTTCACCCATGAAACCTACCTCACAAAAGAAGTCAAGAATGAGAAAAACCATGATGTGAACCGTGCTCACGGTCGATGACTTCGACTTCATCATCGCAGTTGTAGTAGATGCCTCGCAGGACATCTTGTAGAAACATGATTCCAAGTAGGAGGAGATGTACAACAGAATCGAGGTTGAACTCATATGGGTATAGCAGGCCCTTCAATCTAGCTGCATAGTATCCACTACACCCCCACCATCAGAAGCACCAGATTTGGGAGATGAGACTACCCAACTCTGCATACTAGCTGATGCAACCAAAGCTCACCTTTGTCACACACAGAAGAAACAGAACAGGCAACAGAGGCCCTAAAGCAAGTGCAAAAAGTAGTCATAAAGCAACGTCGAGCTGCACAGCAAGAGAAGGTTGCTCTCTAAACAAAGGTTGAAGAGGAGAAAGCACAAATCCAACAAGAGAAAGAGTAGTTTCTCACAGAGAAGATCAAAGTCAAAGAAGCAATCAACATAGCACTTCACTTTGTGACAGGCTTAGAGCAAAAAGTGGAAGAACTAGTAGAGAATCAAGTAGCGTAGCTTGCGGAATATATCCAGCAGCTTCAATAGAGAATCATAGATCTGGAGCTATGAATAGTGCCCAACACTCCACAGGATATACGAGGTCAAAGAGAAACAACTGCTCGAAGCAAAGTTGAAAGAATCAAGTCCCTCGCCATGGAATGTAAACAGCTAAGCGATCGCAATGCCCAGAATTATGAGTGACTCACTGATGACCTTGAATTGAAGGCACTAGAGTCATATCTCCAGGAGGCAAAGCAGCAAGAAGAAATAGTACAGGCGTAGTTGAATCCCTTGTCAGCAATCAAGAGGATGAAGTGATCTGAAGAACAACACACTTCTCAACAACATGTCCATACCATTCAGAGAAAAGTCATGGAAGTGATTCAGAGGCTCCAACCAATACAGGATGAGGCTTGCCAACTATTCATAGATATTGAAGGCCAAGGAGAAGAACTAGAACAAGTCATCACTGCAGTTGAACAACGCTTAGAGGGACATGTCAATGAAGTAGTTATCCAAGAGTTTGTCGAGCAGGAGGCATTCACGCAACAACAGGTCGAAGTAGCTCGAGCTAAGCTTGAGGCTTTTGAAGCAGAGCTACCCAGATCAGAGTGACTCGGGATGAGTCATAGGTGAGTGTTGGGGGCCTATTGGCCCTTGAACAAGTTTTGAGGATCCTTGGTCACGTTTGACTTACTTTTGGGACTTTGACAGGCTGTTGGAGGCTGAGCGCAAGTCGAAGTGGAGATCATGAGATATCGACCCCTTTTTAGGGATTTTTGGGCTTTGGGCTTATGTAACGGGTATGGGGATGTCGAACCATAGGGTTACCCATGTTTAGGCCCTTTTTGTAATATATAAATAGAAGTCTAGGTGATGTAAGAAGAGAGAAGAATGTTTTTTTGGTGTTGTGCTAAGTGCTAAGTATAGATTGTAAATGCTTCATGCATGCTATGTTGAGAACTTGTAGAGCTAAGTGCAAGTGACTGTAAGAGACTGTGTAAAGGTTGCGTGTTGTGACCTAGCTTGGGGAAGGAGGATCTAGCGAAGTGTGCACAGATCTCCTGCCATAAGTGGAGTAGGATTTTGAGGCTCTGTGCATGTAGTTGATTGACCAAAGATAATAAAAGAGAAGAAGATTTGGTGGGCATAGCCCCAGGCTGGGGGTGAGCCACGTATATGTTGCATTATGGTTGGTTTGTGCATTGTGATTGTTTATTGTTCATATGATTAATGCAGTAATGTATGTTTAGATTCATTTGATATAATAGATTAGTGCTTAGTAATGTGAATGAATGCTAGATCTGATCTATTCTCTTATGCTAAGTGTGTCTATATGTTAGATCTGGTTGAATACTGTGTTGCTTTGTAATTAAGGTTTTCTCTGCGAAGTGAATACTGTGAACTATAACTGCTAAGTGCTCTATTAAGGTGTTGTAATCAAGGTTGCAGACATCTGAGCCCTTCAACCACCCCTGCCTCTACCTCAGGTGAGACTTCATCTGCTTCACAGGTGTTACCGAAAGGGTCAGTAGTTAGGGTTTTGTTGGTGCATTGTTGTAGCATTAAACCCTAGTTTGGCCCCTGTGCCAACAATGCATTAGTGTAACTTTACTTCCATTACAGTTTTTTGTCATAGTTTAGAGATTTACTTCTATTATAGTTTTTCTATCATAATTTAAACTTTTTGCTTTAGTTTAAACTTTCTTGATTCGGTACTCTTTAATGCAATTAGAATAAGTCATTTTCATGCAATATAGATTAGTTGTACTTTCAAATTTGTGTGTTTCCTTCAAGACATTAGTTCAGAGTTGTTTTCTGTCACTTTATTTTCCAGCACATTTTCAGTCTTTGATCAATCTCAAGCCTTTGCTACTGACAATTTCATATTGCAGAAATAGTGCATAGCAGTTCTTAAGTTTGAATGAACCTCAAGCTGACAAGTAAAGTAGGAAACCAAGGGTACATTAAATCATCATTGTTATTCTTGGGACCATCAGTAAGTTGGTGTCAACTTTGTCTAGCCTTCACCCATACAGTAGGTTCAAGCATTTGACTAGATGAATAAGAAGAAAGGAAAAGATAAATCCAATACAAAATAGGGATAGGGGGAAATCCAAATGTTGTTAATAAAAACTAGAATACTAGCAACAACAATGGCCAGCAATGACAAGAGAATAATAGAAACCTTAGAACCAACTTCCCTTGCACATTATTCATTGAGTATGGACAATATACTCACCACTTCCCCCAAATATCTGACTTCAAAAGGATGAAGGATTCTCTAAACACGCAAGGACCCCCTACTCCGCAGGGTGCCCCGCAAGTTCAACAAAACTTCCCTCAACTGCCACTATCAACATTTTTACATAACCCATTCCCTCATCAAGGAGTGGTTGCTACACAAAAATAATCTAGGCCCTCCACCTAGAATATGGTTCAATACCATAACCTAAGACAAGATCAACCTAGAAATTATACAACCCGTAACATTCTCATGGCATCTAAAGAAGATGTTCTTATTCATAATCACAACTGTCAATATGACATGCACCCCAATTACCAGTAGTTCCCCCTTCAATGATACTACGTCCCAATGATGACCCTACCCCACATGTATCGAAAGCACCTCTATGTCGTGTTTCTCATAACCCACATTCAAGGGCAACACATAGCTATAGCCTTGTGAATGACTTGGTTCAATCTCTTGCAACCATGTCTAGACTCGAGGTCTTGCAAACCTTTCCTTCATAAATGAAATCCTCGTTGTCCACATTGGGGGAATTTGACCCTTCTGAATCACGGCTCGTTACTTTTGATTTAGACAATTCAAAACCTTAGCTCCCTTCCTTGGTGGCTTTCCAAATTTCAGTTATGATTCTAAATATCATTTTCCATAGGATGTATCCTCAATGAAGGAGAATCCACATGCATCGTGTCCAAAAATGTCTAGTATAATATTGACACCCCTGTTTTAACCCATTCTATTATTACCCTTCGGGCCTATGATGGTTGTCCATACCAACCTAAGGGTTTGTTTCAAAATGTCACCATAGATCTAGAGGGAAAAATGGTCTTGGTTCACATCAAGGTCATAGATTCCTCTTTAGATTACAACATATTACTTGGATGTAGTTACATGTACGTCATGAAGGCAGTAGTCTCATCTATGTTTTCACCATGATCTTCCCCCACAACAGAAAGGTCATCATGGTCAACCAATTAACACATTGTGAACCCCACCCTTTTTCTAATTTGGATAATATCCTCTTTCTCATCGGGGAACAATCATATGTTTCATCCATCATGGAAATAGGTCCATGAATATCTCAAGACCCCTCGCTCATTGGCACATATCAACATGACCCTCCCTTCATAGCACCCTCAAATTCTACTCAAGTGTGCACAATCACTTTTTTCATGGAAAAACCAACCCCTTGGTCTACTCCTACGACACTCATACCTAAGTCGACACCGAAGAAACCCATACCAAAGTCTACTCCTAAGACTCCCTCTGTGAATGACCAACCAACGATGTGACAAAACCTTCCCCAACCCCTAACCCAAATATCGTTCTTATACCCACCACCAGGAGTTACAGTGTACCGGGTACTAGGTACCCTTACCCTTCCCAATATGGTGATAGCTATCCCTATTTGGTATCTTGACCCACCATATATGGTACCAATACCATCACTTCTTTATCAAACAACTACACCACCCATGCAGACCATAGATCAACCAATATTTCCACAACTTGGTCACACAACTAGAGACAAGAACACCAACATCAATGGCAAGAAGAAGAAATTTACGGGAAATCCTTAGGCCACACTGTGAGTTCAACCCCCTTGCACACTTTGTGAAGCACTAGGTCACTCCACCAATTTGTTCTCTGTCATTCTAGAGTTACGAAACCTTATCCATATCTCTCGGGTAGCACCATTATTTCCCACCCCAGTAGAAATGTCCATAGACCTTACCCAAGAGTCTACCACCCCACACAATAAAACAATTCATACCAACTTCGGATGTGCCATATGTTCACAATATGGCCATTATTCTCATCACTGTCCCAATATACCTCTATTTCAAGAAACATTGGCAGGAGTCCACCAAATGGCCCTACCAGAGCCCATTCAAGCGGCAACACCACCATCATCATCTCTGGCATCCAATTCCTCTAACATTTACTATGTATCCACTTCAATGAATGTGTGTCATATCTACCCATGCGCACTATGCAGACAATTGGACCATTTTATTTATATGTTCCCCTTGTCACTAAATACTAGATTCATTGAATGAATATCATTTGAAATATTCGATAGGCACTCCGTGCTACAGGGTCCCTTATCATTGTCGTCGCCCCTTAGGGTGCACATATAACACATCTACTCAAGAGTAGGTACCCATCACTCTTTACCCCTATGCTTCGTTGATACAGCCATGATAAGATACACTTCCTCCAACCCCACCTAACTCACTGAAAATCCCTCGGCTAGAAATTCTCCATCCTCCTGGAGACCATGAAACACACGTGTGTGTACATATTTGTTATATTTATTCTAGTGAAGGATCAATCCCTTCAGTTGAACAATCAGCCCATGTTGAATATAACACTACCATACCACAAATCCTTTCCACTTTCACTACCTAAAAAATTGTTAATTCTTCGAACCCCAATGCTATATCAATCTAGTGTGAGATATTTGGCCCCATCAAGCCACTCTATCCCATTCATACCTTTGAGATTTATTTTCTTTCATGTGTCTTCCATTTATATGAATATATTCTAGAGGCCATGACGACACCTAACTACCCCTCAAACGCAATGCACAATCGATCATTCTTCCTATCTTGGGGTGCTTTCCAACCTACCACTAACAACAATGATTGTGTGGTTGAAACTAAGGATTGCATTCCTCTTGGGAATATAGATTGGTTCAAACACTCAATCCCTGCTCCTGATGCTTTTGAAGAAGGAAATATGGCCAACATTTCACCAACCATCAAGGTGGACATTTCCATCAAACCTGACATCATCGAATACATCATCCTTGGTGTCGCATGATCCTTTAAATAATTCCTTGCATACAAGGATCTTTTTAAAGAGTATCGGGACATTTTTTCTTGGTATTATACCGAAATTCCCAATCTCGAACCAACAATTATCGAACATTGCATCGACACTTGGCCTAATGTTGCACATGTTAGCCAAAAGCAACGACCCCTTCATCCCTCCAAATCCATGGATATCAAAGATGAAATCAATAAATTGTGCATATAAGAGTTCATATACCCCATTTCATATCCATCATGAGTCTCTAACCATGTTCATGTTAACAAAAAACATGAAACTATATGCATTTGTACAGACTTTAGAGATCGAAATCAATTTTTTCCCAAGGACAACTTTCCCACCCCTTTCATCAATCAAGTAATCGATGCCTACATCAGACATGAATCCCTATCCTTTATGGATGGATTCTCTAATTACAACAAAATTCAAATTCACCAAGCAGATCAATACAACATTGCATTCACCACATTATGGGGCGCGTTCACATATGGCGTCATTCCCTTTAGTCACAAAAATGTTGGAGCCACTTTCTAGTTGGAAATAACTTATGTCTTTAATGATATTTCTGACATCATTCTCACATACTTGGATAATCTCATGGCTCAGTCCAAAAAATTATCCCAAGACCTCGAGGATCTTCAAATCATCTTCCAAAGTTTCCATCAATACAAAATTAGTTTAAACCCCCTTGCGTTCACTTTTTGTGTCACCATTGGACAGTTACTCAGATTCATAGTATCCTAGCAAGGGATTATAGTGGACCCCCTCAAGATCCAGGTCATCATTGAAATTCCCCCTCCCAAAACCTTGCGTTAATTACAGAGCCTTCAGGAAAAAACAAACTTCTTATGTCCATTTGTTACTAATTATGCAACCTATCATATGGATTCTTACACTTGTTACACCAAGACATCCCATTCAAATGGGATCATTTTAGCTCAACAAGATTTTGAGGAATTGAAAGTGGCTCTCTCAAAATCCCCTATGATCAGTTCCCCCAACTTTGATAAAGATTATACCTTGTACCTTTCATCCTTAGAGGTATCATTTGCAGGAGTCCTCAGCCAGCAAGGAAAATATGGGAAAGAATATGTCATTTACTACATCAATAAGTACTTATCAGGGCCTCCTTTACACTATAATCATGAGGGGAAAATAGCCATGGTCGTGGTTCATGCAGTTCAAAAATTATGCCATTGCATTTTTCTTCACACTACCAAGGTCATTGCAAAATCCAATCCCATGCAATACTTTCTTAGTCGATGCCAAATTAATGGTAAATTCATTTGGTGGATTGTAATTCTTCAAGAATTTGATTTGGAATTCACCAAACTAAAAGTAAGAAGGAATTTATTCTCGCAAAATTCATCATTGATTTACCATACGACACCAAGGACACACCAGTGAATGAAAAATTCCATGATAACCATTTATTTGTCATCTCATCAGACACCTTATGGTAAGGTGACATCCGCATCTACCTTCACACTCAGAAGTTTGACCCACATCTCTCTCGAAATGATTGTCGATGTATCTTCCACCGAGCCCTACACTATATCCTCATTAAAGATGTTCTATATTGGTGGGGATTGGATACCATTTAATGTCATTGCCTCACCATTGATGATCTAGAGCATTTCCTTAACTATTTCCACAATGGTGTGTGTGCTGGAAACCTCTCTGGTATGTCCATCACACAAAAAATTGTGTGGATCGATCACTTTTGGCCTACCATATTTCATGGTTGCATTCAAGCACTTAAATAGTGTACCAAGTGACAAATGTTCACACAAAGCATGGGCCACACTAGATCCTTTACCCATGGTTATTACAATCGTCCCCTTCTGCAAATGAGGCATAAACTTCATGACATGCAACCCCCCATCTAGCAATGGTCATAAGTACATCGTTGCGGTCGTTGAATATTTCACAAAATGGGTCGAATCCATGCCTACCTTCAACAATACAGTGCATACGGAGGCCAGTTGTTTTTTCAATAATCTCATCACTCACTTTTGGGTCCCCCAACAGTTAGTCTCGTATCATGGAAAACATTTAAAAAAAAAAGTGTTTGAGGTGTTGTCCTCATTCCTAGGCTTCACTCACGAGTTGGATTTACCATTCTACCCACATTCCAATGGTTAGGTTGAGGTCATCAATAAAGTTCTCAAAGACATGTTGTAATGATCAGTGAACAAACATAAAACCAACTAGAATCACATGATTTTCTCCGCACTATGTACATACCAAATGGCAGTCAAAACCCCCAAGGGTTTTACCCCCTTCCACCTCCTCCATGAGGTAGAAGCAATATTTCCCATTGAGTGTAAAATCCCAACGCTTCACATAGAAGTCAAACTGCTACTAAACACCACTCTCCTCGAACAATGCATCAATGCCTTATAAACTCTTGACGGAGATTGATGGTCATCACTGTAAAAAAATGAGGCTACCAAAAATCACTCAAAAGTTAGTTAGTTTCGATCATCAATTTAACCCTCATTCCTTCAATGAGGATGAATTTTTACTAGTCTATGATGTCACCCATGGTACTTTAGGCCACGGAAATTTTGAGTCTCTTTGGCATGGCCCTTTCATATTCAAACAGACTCTCAAAGGCATCATACATCCTTACCCTGGAGGAACCCTCCCTCCTCAAGGACTTGATCAATGGGTTATAATTGGGCTTAACTCTTAAGTATCTACTCTACTTCGAGCCATCTTTGTGTGCATATTTTTCTCTTGCAAAAAAAATCATATATTTTTTAATCATTTTAAACACACATCAACAACGTTCACATTTTTGATCACTTTTCCTTGTTGTTTTACTACATGAATCATTCGTCGACATATCACATTGGTTTTTTCGACAGTGCTAATCGATAGACTTAGAACCTCACATCGGTAGTTCCGGCCATATATTCACCTACACATACATTGCTTCACTCCAGTGATGTGTGCCTAGGTCTAGCTATAAATAACCAAGTAGATTATGTTGTCATGATCGGCCTTCTGATTGGTTCCGTACACCTTTGCATTCGCCACTTCAGCATATTATTGGTTTCCCAGCTTGTCCTCCCGCAATTGAACAATGTCTACCATGTTCACAACCATTAATTGTTTAGAAAGTACCTATAAGTTAAACTTTTATCATATAATTTTGAGTCCATTACATTCACACATATTCCCATAAATGAAAACCAAGTTGCACATCACATTGCAAATGAGATTTTAGACTAGCACTTGTTGCATTAATCAAAGCATCGTTTATCATGATTTGTCTAAATACCAAATTGATATATGTTTTTTACATCATCACATTAATAAAATGTATTATAAATAAAATACAATAACAAATGCATATCATCATAAATACAAATCATGTTAAGTTTAAGTGTTGTTATTAGGTTATTTCCAAATTACATGATCATTCAATGTATTTCCAAAACAACAGCATAAAGAGGATCACTGAAAGAAACACAATCACAAGGTACGCAACATTTTATCCTGGGAAACCCTCACGGGGGAGAAAACCCAATAAAAAATTCCTCAATAATAGATTATCAATACAATGCCAAGACTAAGACCAAAACACCAAAGATAAACTAAGACTAAGCATGTTCCTCTCTTCTCCTTCCTCCTGCAATTTCAATTGCCTTCAAGATATTTGCACTAGATGAGTGAGTGTGAGCGTGAGTAAAAGAGGCACCATCCTCACATATAAATACTATTGAGGCACTAGGGTTATGTCTCTTCACATGGTAGGGACGACTTCTTCTAGTAGTGGTTAAAACCACTTTATAAACACTAGGGGGCGAATTTACAAATACCACCATACAAATATGATTTGACCAATCCATAAAAGGGGATTTGATATTATAAAATACCTGACATGATCAATCCGCAAAAGGGGATTTGATCTATAAGATAATAACTCAAATATAATTAGAATATTATTCGAAGTTACAATAATTCAACACTTCCCCTTAACGAGAAGGGTATTCTACTGACATAACCCAACACAACATCATCAAGAGAAGGAGAGGGTATCATCTTCATCAGCATATGGAACACTTATTGGCACATATATAAATCATCATAAATTGTTCTCATCATCAATATCATCATCATTCACAACATGGAGTTGGAGTAACATCATCATCAACAGCACCAGCATGAAGCTGAAACATCAACATCAATAGCATGAAGCTAGAAAAACAACATCACCAACAGCACGAAGCTCATACAACATCATCAACATCACAAGGTTGGTACAACTTCATCAACAACATGAGGTTGAAACAAAAACATCATCAATATATGGCAACAGAATGAGGCAGGTGCATCAACAACAACATTTGTGGTACTCTGACAAACCATCCTTACCGGACCTTCGTGATCTTCCCAGGAATCATACGATTCCCTAGGATATAAAATCACAATAGGATACCACATGGTAATCTGATAGATCGTCCTTATTGTACCTTCAATATCTGCCTAGGAATCATACTATTCCCTAGGATATAAAATCCTAATGGAGCTACCACTGATGACCACAGTTGGAATATACATGCATAGGTACTCTGATAGATCATCCTTATCGAACCTTCAGGATCTGCCTAGAGATGATCAATCCCCTAGGATATAAAATCCTAATAGAGCTATTTGTTGTTGGTCATGATACCATAGTATCGTCAGCATCACTCCCCCTTTTGAGGGAGGTCCTTTCAGAAAACACCAAGATTGTCTCGTAAGTACTCAAACTTCACACGAGACAGAGGCTTGGTCAACACATCTGCAACCTACTCATTTGTGCCAACATATTGGAGCTTTACATCTCCCCTCTACACCATATCACGAATGTATTGATACCAAATATCTATGTTCTTCGACTTATCATGGAACATTGGGTTCTCTTTCATCTTTATACAACTTTGGTTATCACATAGAATCATGGTGGCTTCCATATCCATATCGAACAGACCTGTCAACAACTTCTGAAGCCATATGGCTTCACAACTAGCGGAACATGTTGCAATGTACTCTGCTTCTGTCGTGCTGAGAGAAATATTGGATTGCTTCATGCTTTACCATGAAGTCATGGTTGACCCCAAACTAAAACAACATCCTAAAGTGATCTTTCTATCTGAAGCACTTCCAGCCCAATCTAAATCAGTATAACCATATAGTCTGAAGTCATGGTCTACAGTATAACGGAGACCATAATCCACCGTATTCTTAAGATATTTCATCACATGCTTTGCAGCTACAAGGTGAACACGTCTAGGTTCCACCAGATACTAACTCAAGGTGTTCACAACAAAGCATATATATGTCTTGGTATTCATCAGATACATCAACGAACCAATAATTTGTTTATATAGAGTAGCATCAACCAACTCTAACGAAGTTTCAACCAAGAGCTTCAAATTTTTTTCCATGGGTGTGGTCATGGTTTTACATTCCAACATGTAAAATCTCTTCAATATTTCAACTGCATACTTCCCTTGGTTAAGGAATATATTCTCTGGGATCTGTCAGACTTCAAGACCTAAGAAATAATGCATCGGGCCTATGTCTTTCATCTCAAACTTTGTAGCAATCTTCTTCTTGCAATCTGTGATGAGATTTTATTCTTGAGTCAATAATAAATCATCCACATATAGTAGAAATATTATTGGCTCATCATTCATAACCTTGAAGTAAAGGTTAGAATCATCTTTACTCTTGGTAAATCCCAATCTTGTCAGGAAACTATCAATTATTTCATACCAAGCTCTACGAGCTTGCATCAACCCGTACATAGGTTTCTTCAACTTATAGACATGAGTCTTTTTATCTTCAACTTCAAACCCTTGTGGTTGTTCTATATACACTTCTTCTTCAATAACACCATTTAAGAAAGTTGTTTTCACATCCTTCTAGTGTAACTTCCACTTCATTTTAGCTGCAAGAGCTATGATGGTTCTGATAGAAGTG
>SNQJ01S0033163.1:12497-32604 GCA_010110895.2 Picea sitchensis | reverse complement strand
ACAGTTGCCACCGCATTCATGGGGATAGTTCAAAAGCTACATGGCAACCCAAAGATTATTGTAAGTGACAGAGATCCCATCTTCACTAGACATTTTGGGACAGAATTATTTTCTTGTTTGGGTACTCAATTGACTTATAGCTCATCCTATCATCCTCAATCTGATGGACAAACCGAGATAGTGAACAAATGTCTGGAAGGCTACCTTCGTTGCTTTTTCTCTGATAAACAAACACAGTGGTTCAAATGGTTACCCTTGGCAGAATGGTGGTATAACACTTCCTTTCATAACACAACAAAATTGACACCATTTATGGCACTTTATGGATACCACCCTCCTTCCATCACTTCTTCTCTAAAATAAAAATCTAAGGTTCAAGCAGTGTAAGATCACATCAAGAATCAACAACAAGTTATCCAAATCTTAAAGGACAACCTGACCATGGCACAGAATCGCATGAAACAACAAGCAAATCAGCATCATAGTGAAAGAAGTTTTGAATTAGGGGATCGGGTGTTTTTAGACTACAACCATACAAACAGATGTCCCTCAAGCAAGCCAAGAAGGATAATAAATTATCACAAAAGTACTATGGCCCTTATAAGGTGTTGCAAAAGATTGGTACTATGGAATACAAATTAGAGTTGCCTGCATCTGCACGAGTACACCCAGTTTTCCATGTTTCATGCTTAAAGAAAGGTTATAGGCGACAAGATCGGTTCAAACTATATTTCGAGAACTTGATGAGGAAGAAAAAAAATCATATTGAACACAAACCCATCACTGACACAAGAATTTTTCGGTTGAGGAATAGATCCATTTGAAATTATCATTAAATGGAGGAAAACTACCAACTAAAGATTCCACTTGGGAAGATGGAATCTTTTATCACGAATCATCTAGAGTTACTCAAGCGTGCGGACAACGCATCTCAAGGGAGACTGTTAAGCCTAATGACTCATTACCCTTGGTGGGGCATATTATATTAGTAGTATTTTATTTATGAAAATAGGATTTAGGCCATTAGTTGTAATTATACCTCATTCTCTATATATACCAAGGAGACATTTTCATTTGAATCATGTACTTGAACATTTAAGTGGGGTAAAAAGGAGGTTGCCCCTCGAGAGGCCAATGCTCTGAAATTATCTCTTTTTCAAGGTGTTGAGTGATTACTTTTAGTTTTTTCTATGCTATATTGGTATTTGGTTCTTAACAATGCTTAACATACATGTTTTATCTTGTATATCCCTTGGAAGATACCACATCTTAGTTCTTTGGTTTGGGAAATACTTCACATACACCACTCTTTATGATGGATTGGTATTTACTTTTGTCATGAAACTCCATCCATTCTTTCTTCTAAAGCGATTCTTTCAAAGTAGGTTCATTTCTATGAGATCACACATCAAGTCCATGTAGCTAGAGAATGGCTTAGGTTTATTTCTTTGTCTCGTGGTTCCTTATGGGCACCATACTTCTCATATTGAATAAGTTATATCACCCAAGTCGGCTATATATTGTGAGAGATCATCATACGTCATCTTGTACTTGAACATTTAAGTGGGGTAAAAGGAGGTTGCCCCCTCGAAGAGGCTTATTATCTGAAATTATCTCTTTTTCAAGGTGTTGAGTACTTTTTCTGAGGTTTTTCTATGCTATATTGGTATTTGGTTCTTAACAATACTTCCGCCTGCTACATGTTTTATTTTGTATATCCACTTGGAAGATACCACATCTTCGTTCTTTGGTTTGGGAAATACTTCACATACACCACTCTTTATGATGGATTGGTATTCTTTTGTCATGGCTTCCATCCATTCTTTCTTCTAAACGGATTCTTCAAAGAAAGTAGGTTATTTTTCTATGAGATCACACATCAAGGCCATATAGCCAGAGAATGGCTTAGGTTTATTTCTTTGTCTCATTGTTCCTTATGGGGCACCATACTTCTCTGCATATTGAATAAGTTATATCACCCAAGTCGGCTATATATTGTGAGAGATCATCATACGGGGAGTTTCTTGAGATTCTATCATATCATGATCTTTTGGAATCTCATCATCAAGGGTAACTGTAACTTCTTTCATGGTTTCTGCAACTCTGGTAGTTATAGGTTCTTCTTCATATACTTATTCAAGATGGATTTTTATTGATCTTTTGAGTGTTTCATTTTCATCAAAGGTTACATCTTTGTTGATCTCAATATGATGGTAACCTGGTATGTAAATTCTAAAGGCCTTAGAGACCTCACAGTATCCAAAAAATATTCCCTTCTTTCCTAAAGGATCCAACTTAGTTCTTTATTCTTTTGGAATGTGTAAAAATACTGAACAACCAAATATTTTTAGATGGCTTACTTTTGGCTTATTTCCAGTGAACATTTATTTGAGGCTTTTGAATCCAAGTTCACTATGGGATAATCTATTTTGGACATACACTATTCTTTTTGTTGCTTCAGCCCATAAGTGCATTGGAAGATCTTGATTGTGAATCATAGTCTTTATTGCTTCCATAATCATTATAATATTTCTTTCTGCTACACCATTTTGTTGAGGATTATAAGGAGTGGTGAGCTCCCTCTTAATCCCAGCATCTCTGCAAAAGATTCCAAATTCATTTGAAGTGTACTCTCCTTCATTATCTGACCTGAGTATCTTGATTTTCCTTTCAAAGATGTTTTCTACCAAGGCTTTGAATTCCTTGAACATTCCAAGTACTTCATATTTTGACTTCAAGAAATAAACCCGTCTTAGGAGAGTAATCATGAATAAAGGATACATAGTATACATACCCATTGAGAGAGGTTGATGGCATTGGACCGCATACATCTGAGTGTACAAGTTCCAATATTCCTTATGCTTGATTGTCGCTCTTTGGTAAAGGATTCTTTATGTTCTTTCCTTGTGCACATCCCTTGCATACACCTTCATGATCAACCTTTAATTTTGGTAAACATGTAACTACCTTACTTACATATGGTAAGGCTTTGTAGTTGATGTGAGCTAGTCTCATATGCTAGAGTTCAAAAGGAATTTCAATAGAGTGAGTCGAGGCTACATCCGAGTGACCTTTTAATTTGTACAAACCGACTTCTTTTGTTCCAATAACAACTGCATCTTCTATAGTGTTTCCTTTAGGTCGCATAATAACTTCACCATCCATGAATGCAACCCTGAAACATTTCTTATCCGAGGATGAAATAGATAGTAAGTTCTTTGTCAAACCTGGTACATAGAGTACATCCTTCATTCTCATCGGAGTTCCCGAATAAATTTTGTAGGTGGATTCTCCCATTCCTTTGATATGGTACTGATAATCATCTCCAAGAGAAACTTTATGGGGGAATTCATTTTCTATAAGGCTAGAGAGAATGTCTTTCTGACCTGTCATGTGCTTAGACACACTGCTATCTATGAGCCAAGTATCCTCTCCAGGTCTCACGGATCCTGAGAGGGAGGAAAACAAAACATAATATCCAATCTCTTCTTTAGTCAACTTCTTGGGTGGCTCATCATCTTCAGCGGCATGGGCATGATGTCTCTTTTTATTTCTCTTCTTGTATTCTTACCTTTTGGAAGGATAGTTCTTATCACAATGATAACATTGATTAGAGGAGAAATATTTTCCCTTTCTTTGACCATTATGATATTTCTGGAATCTCTTTGGAGGGTGATTATGAAAGTGTGTCTCCTTTTGAAAATGAGACTTTTTCTTTCCTCCTTTAGCATGAGAAGCTAGGGATTGTTATTCATCTCTTAATAGGACAACTTCTTGGTTGGCCACTCTTGCTTCTTCTTAAGCACATTCTTCCTATAAATTATCAAATTGGAGTTTCTCTTTTCTTGCACAAATAGTTTGGATGAAGGCATCCCAAGGTCTTGTGAGACCATTAAGAGTTGTCATTATGATTTCATATTCATCTAAGTTGTCTCCAATTACCTCTAATTGTTCCTTGAATTGAGAAACCCTAAAGAAGTAGTCTTGAATTGTTTCTCCTTTCTATGTCTTTGTATTCTTGAGTTGGGTTCTCAAGTTCATCTTTTGGTTGATGTTCTTTCCTTCATACATTTTGGTCAGTGCATCAAACATATCTTTTGTAGAATTTTTAAAAGACACTTGAGGGATCAAGTGGTCTTTAATGGAATATGGAATTATCCTTTTATCCTTAATCATATCCTTATTTTACTTCTCTTTGGTTGCATCTTCTTCGGGTTCCGGTACATTTTCTTGTATGAATTTTGCAAGGTCATTCTCTTCATGAATGAATCCAATTTTGTACTTCCAGGCACAAAAATTTTCCACCTTATAATTGTTGATGATTTCAGCTTCATGAGAAATTCTCCAGTTCGTACTCCTCTGGACTGAGTTGACATGATCTGTGAGAGCGCCTATGCCATAAGTGAGTCATACTCTTTGAACTGAGTTGAGATGACTTATGTTGGCCTCTTGTATTTTTCTTGTAGAATGAGTTGCGATGACTTGAGATGGTCGCATGTCGTACTCCTATGGACTTAGTTGAGTTGACTTGATATGGCTCTCCATTTCGTACTCCTATGGATTTAGTCGAGTTGATCTGTTGAGAGTGACGTCCCTTGTGGTTAAGCACATGTGGACTTGTCCCTAGTGGCAGAGCACTAAAGGATGTGTGTGAGACCCCTTTCTATATTTTCAAAGAGTAAGACTATTGTGAAACCCTAATTTGTATTATGAAGGGTACAAGTCGTCCCTACTGTGCAAAGATAATTAATATTATGTAAACGATTAATTATATTATTGAGTTGTACAAGTCAGCTCTATTGTGCCAATAAACACATATATTTGATGAGTTAGGTCAAGTATTTATTATAGAGATGCATCCCCATTGTGGATCATATATCATTCACTCACAACGCATAATTGGAGAGCTGAAATTTAGTGTGCACTCTTTTCTATGCGCTATCCTTCTTGGTCATAGAGCACCCTCTTGTGTGCACTAGGATTTTGTCTTGAGGGACACCATTGTTGGAATCCATATTTTCGGTGGACAGAGTGTCTTCTCTTGGAAATATAGCAGAGGGTTGTTGTGTTTTTCCCTTGGTTGAGAAGGGTTTTCCCATAATAACTTATTGTGTCTTGTGCATGGTTATTCTTCTTGTGATCTTGGTTTACTGTAGCAATTGTATTTTGTGTAGTTACATTGTTTATGGTTCAAGTTCATGCTAAATTGAAAAGAAATTATATGTTCTTGATCCATAATTAAAACTTCAACATGGTATCAGAGCAGTGTTCCTAAAAGAGCCATTACACAAGCTACTCCAACACCCTTCCAAGCTAGTCGTCACCTTCTTGTTGCAACTCAAAAACAACCCTTACCCTTTTCCTTTTCAAGCTAGTTTTAGCACTTTCCCTTGAAGAGTTGGACCTAAATTATTCACAGACAAGTACGACCTAGTCCATCACATCACCTGCAACTTTCAGATTGAAAATTGAAGAAGTTTGGATTTTCAGACCTAGGGTTTCTACAAATTTTGGTTTCTAGGGTTTCCGCAGGTCGTTGGGGAATTTTTCAGCTCATTGGGGTTCTTTTGACTCTCTAAGTCTTCTTGTTGGTATTCATAAGTCCAACGAAACCTAGGTTTTCTAGCCTAGCCTAGCCTTCAGGTTTTCTAAAGCTAGGGTTTCTAGCCTAGGCATTAGAGTTTGTGAAGAATCTGCAAGCCATGAGGAATAGAACTTTTGTGGAAGATAAGATTGATGGATCAAGCAACTTATACTTGGGGATAATGCTAGATATACTATGAAGAGATTTCAATATTCTTCCTTCCAACTAGATTATGACATACCACTTCAATTAAGTGAGGTACTATATGTACCTGGGATGAAAAGGAACCTTGTATTTGTTTCTACCTTAGAGGATAAAGGCTACAAGATTATTTTCTTTGAAGGAAAATTTCTTGCATGGCACAAGAACTCATGCATGGATTCTTCCTGGGTGATTGGTGTTCGAGAAAAAAAATTGTACAAATTGACTTTCCGACCAGTCCAGGCCTTGCTACATGATACTATCAACTTGAGTGAGCTATGACATAAGAGACTTGCTCATTTACATTATAGAGACCTTCCTACTATGGGGAATATGGTGAAAGGCCTTCCAAAGATACATATTGAGCATGATGGCATTTGTAGAGGTTGTGCTCTTGGAAAGAATGTCGAGGAATCCTTTACGAGAAGTGAGAATAGATCTAAGGGGATCTTGGACTTGATACATACATATGTTTGTGAACCTATGGTTGTTGCTTCCTTGAGTGGATACTTGTACTATGTGTTCTTCATCGATGATCACTCTCGGAATATGTGGATTTACTTCTTGAATACCAAGGATGGAGTCCTTGTGATATTTCAAGAGTTTAGAGCTCACATTGAGAACCTAATCGAGAGGAAGATCAAGGTGTTGAGATCAGATAATGGAGGAGAGTACACCTCCATGGATTTCAGTGATTATGTATTGAGGCAGGGATAAATATGGAGTACATCATTCCTTATAACCCTCAGCAGAATGGGGTTGCAGAGAGGAAGAACAAATCCATTGTTGAGGCAACCAAAGCGATGATACATGATCAGAATCTACATATGATTATGTGGGCAAAGTCATCCATGTCAGTTGTGTACGTTTGAAACAAGAGTCCTCATAAGATTCTAAAGAACATGAATCCTGAAGAAGCTTTCAACGAAGTGAATCCTGAGGTTGGACACTTCAGGATAGTTGTGTGTCTAGTATACATTCATGTACCCAAGGAAAATAGGACCAAGCTAGACCCTTCAGGAAAAAAGGGTACATTTGTGGGGTACTATGAATCTTCAAAGGCATATCGAATATATGTCCATGGTACTAAACAAATCGAGGTTAGCAGAGATTCCACCTTTGAGGAAGAGATATCCTTCCTAAGATCCATAGAATCTCATATGGAAATTGACAGCAAGAAGAAAGAAGAGACAATACCTTCTCCCCCTTTAGTAGTTCAGAGGGAGACAATGATTGATACAGTTGATCGAGTTGACCTTGTAGTTTCTAGTTGATGTTCCTAGAGACATTGCAGTAGGCCAAAAGAGGAATGCATGGGCTCGACAAAATATGTAGGAGGTAGATGGACATGCAGCTCCTCATGGTACATTCCAAGAGAGAAAGAGACCACGGATATTTTCAAGCTATGTTTCAGCTATGAACCACGTCATTGATACTGAGCCTTCTTGTCATGGAGAAGTAGCAGATCAATAGGTTTGGAAAGATGCCATGACCTATGAGTATCATTCCATCATGAAGAATGATGTGTGGGATATTGTTTTGAGACAAAAAGGGAATTTTGTAGTGACTTCCAAGTGGATCTATACGATCAAACATGCAGTTTATGGAAGTGTCGAGAAGTACAATGTGAGATTCGTGGCTAGAGGATTCTCTCGAGTGGAGGGAATATATTATGAGGAGACATTTTCTCCTATTGTTTGATACACTTCCATCTATACGATTATTTCCATTGTCGTGTCCATGGGTTGGAGACTACATAAGATGGATGTGAAGATAGCCTTTCTCAATGGAGAATTGAGGAAGAAGTTTACATCGAGTAGCCATGTGGATTCATGATACATGAGAAGGAGTCTCATGTGTGCAGGTTGAAGAAAACTCTGTATGGACTAAAGAAGGCACATCATGCATGGTATGGTAAGATTGATGGATACTTGATGAGTTTGGGCTTCAGCAAGAGTGTTGTTGATCCCAACCTATACTACAACATTGTTGGTGATGAGTGCCTAATTTTGGTCGTATATGTTGATGACTTATTCCTCACTGGTTCAGAAAGCCTTATTGTTGAATGCAAGCGTGCATTGGATTTTGAATTCGAGATGAAGGACCTTGGTATGATGAACTACTTCTTGGGACTAGAAGTGTGGCAAAGGACTGATGATATTCTTTTGAGTCAGGAGAAATACACAATGAAGATATTGAATAAATTCGGGATGACAGACTGCAAGCCCATGGCTACATCGATCATAATGAATTGAAGAAACTGAGAAATACTTATTCCAATTAAGGCGAGATTGATCCACATATTTACAGACATTTGATTGGATCATTGATGTGTCTTGTTAACACTAGACTTGATATATGCTATGTAGTGAGTGTACTCAATGAGTTTATGATTCAATTGAGACATACACAATGGATAGCAGTGAAGCATGTGTTGAGATACTTATGAGGAATAGTTGGTTATGGACTGAGATATGCCTCCGATGTAGACATGAGATTGCAGCGATATGCCGATGCGGATTGGGCAGGGAGCGCAGTGGACCGAAAGATTTCCTATGGTTGTTGTTTTACTTTGGGTTCTGCCATGGTTTCTTGGTGCAGCAGGAAACAGACTTATGTGGCTTTGAGTACCGCATAAGAAAAATACATTGCATTATTTTTGGTAGTCCGCGAAGAAGTGTGGCTTTGCAATCCCCTTACAGACCTATTTGGACATGAGATGGATTCCACTATTATCCATTGCAATAACCAAAGTTGTATGAAGCTCTCAGAGAATCATGTGTTTCACGATAAATTGAAATACATTGAGATCAAATATCATTACATCATAGATATGGTGCAAGGGAAAGCAGTACATGTGCAGTACCTTTCTACACATGAGCAAGTTGCAGATGTCTTCACCAAACTGCTTGCCAAGACGAAGTTCGATTACTTCTGTGAGAGACTTGGCATGGTGGAGAATGCCTCCCTAGCTAAGATGGATTGTTGATGATTGCAGCTTCATGAGACGTTCTCTAGATCGTACTCCTCTCGACTGAGTTGAGATGATCTGTGAGAACGCCTATGTGATAGGTGAGTCGTACTCCTCTGGAATGAGTTGAGATGACTTGTGTTGGTTTCTTGGCATGCTCCTCTGGAATGAGTTGAGATGACTTGAGATGGTCTCCTTTCTTACTCCTATGGAATTAATTGAGTTGACTCGATATGGCTCTCCAGTTCGTACTCCTATGGATTTAGTTGATTTGATTTGTTGAGAGTGATGTCCCTTGTGGTTGAGCACACGTGGACTTGTCCCTAGTGGCATAACACTATAGGATGTGTGTGAGACCCCTTGTTATATTGTCAAAGAGTAATACTATTTTGAAACCCTAATTTGTATTGTGAAGGGTACAAGTTGGCCCTACTGTGTAAAGATAATTAATATAATGTAAAAGATTAATTATATTATTTAGGTGTACAAGTCGACCCTATTGTGCTAATAGACATGTCTATTTGATGAGTTAGGTCATGTATTTATTGTAAATTCTAACCTTGTACAATATCTACTGCAAACTGATATTCAGAAAAGAACAAAAAAGATACAATGGCAAATACAAACATTACATAGTGATTTTTCACCTGGAAACCCAAACCGGGAAAACCAACATATATTATATTCATGCATTGTGTTACATTGTTTACAATACAATACACATATAGGAGCCAGCGGCATCCAAAACCCTAACCCAATGACCTGGATTAGTCCAAAACCCTAATTCCTTAACCAGAAATAGAAAACCATCGGCAAAAAACCATGTGCTAAAAAAACCACCTAAATATCATGTGGTCCCGGAAATATGTCGTTCCAGTGCGAAAAAAAATTTTGGGGGCGCTGCCCCCGAACCCCCACATGGGGGGCTCCGCCTGGAGCAGACGCTCAAAAACTACTACTCGTGCAAAGAATATAACACATACCCAACATTTATTAGAGAGATACATCCCCATTGTGGATCATATCTCATTCACTCACAACACATACTTGGAGATCTGAAATTTAGTGTGCACTATCTTCTTGGTCATAGAGCACCCTCTTGTGTGCACTAGGGTTTTGTCTTGAGGGTCACCATTGTTGGCACCCATATTTTCGGTGGAAAGAGATTCTTATCTTGGAAATATAGCAAAGGTTTTTTGGGTTTTTCCCTTGTTTGAGAAGGGTTTCCCAGGATAACTTCTTGTGTCTTGTGCATGGTTATTCTTCTTGTGATCTTGGTTTACTGCAGAAATTGTATTTTGTGTAGTTGTATTGTTTATATTTCAATTTCATGGTAAATTGAAAAGAAACTACATGTTCTTGATCCATCATTAAAAATTCAACACTAACTTGTCAACAAGCTTGGTGCTTGGAGACATCTTGACCTGGAGCTAAGAAAATGACCAGAAAATGAAACTGCTCAAAAATTGAAACTGAGCTTACCATGAGATGTTTTGGGTTGAGACGAGTTTTTTGGAGCAGATTGTTTCATAAAATTCCAAGTTTCACCCCTTAAAACTTGACCTACGGAATTTTGGACTGGTACTTTTGGTACCGGTTCTGGTTTCCTGGTTTTCTAGTATCAGTCAAAACTAGGGTTTGACTTTTCGAAGAATCTGGCCACTGAAAAAGTTCACTCAAGATGCCAAAATATGTGTTAGGGCAAGGCGCACTTCCCAAGATAGTTTTTGGTCAAAAATCCATCTTTAGTAAAAACCCTTAATTTCCTTGTACGACAACAATGACGTTTAGATACCCAGTGAAAGGTACTCTATTCATTCAAGATATGATACCATGTTAATTTTAAGTGTTGTTATTAGGTTATTTCCAAATTACATGAGCATTCAATGTATTTCCAAAACAACGGCATAAAGAGGATCACTGAAAGAAACACAATCACAAGGTACGCATCATTTTATCCTAGGAAACCCTCATGGGGGAGAAAACCCAGCAAAAACTTCCTCAATAATAGATTTCCAATACAATGCCAAGATTAATACCAAAACACCAAAGATAAACTAGCATTCAGCATGCATCTCTCTTCTCCTTCCTCCTGCAATTGCAAATACCTTCAAGATATGCACACTATATGAGTGAGTGTGAATGTGACTAAGTGAGGCACCATCCTCACATATAAATACTAGTTGAGGAGGTGCTAGGGTTATGTCTCTTCACATGGTAGGGCCGACTTCTTCTAGAAGTGGTTAAAAACACTTTATAAACACTAGGGGCCAACTTTACAAATACCATCATACAAATATGGTTTGACCAATCCACAAAAGGGGATTTGATCATACACAAGACCCGACATGATCAATCTGTGAGAGGGGATTTGATCTACAAGATAATAACTTAAATATAATTAGAATATTCTTCGAAGTTACAATAATTCAACAAATCATCCAATCACACACGGTACACCATAATGAGACACAAAAAAANATATATATATATATATATCATCATCAATTTCAAAAAATGGGGTACAATACAAAGGGTTGGAACTCACTATGGCCACACTCGTCGATCATACACAAAATGGGGACACTACCCCTATACATGTCATATATGAAAAATATGTGAGCCTCATCCATATACATTGGAAAATACAAAAAATGTGAGCCTTTCCCATACAAGTTACAATCCACCACCTCTAAAATGCACCAAGATTAAGAAGTCCCCCAGTTGGAGGCCCTCCACCAGCTAGAGGCACTCCGCCAGCTAGTGATCTCATCTGTCTAATCATATCTACTCTTGTCGTTGTTTCCCGTCGTACCAACGTGTGTCAATCATGATCAAGAGAAATATACACCTCTAATACCTCCTCGTCCTGTACTTCAGTCCAATACACCTCAGGAACTTAGTACTCGGTCAAAGCACCAACACAATTCATCTAATTGATCTTGAATCCCTAAATCTACATCATTGGCCCCCTCACTAATAGGATCATCTTGTGTCATTTGTGTTGGCCTCGCCTCCTTCCTCCTCATGAAGACAACATCATCCACATTTCGCAAAGCACTCATGAGCTCATGTTGTAGGCTCTCTTTACCAACATGACCTCTCGACCTCGTTATCCAATATTTACAAACACAAACATGGTTACCCATTAGTACTATGTCATATAATAAAAAACATGCATTAAAACATCAAAAACAATAGCAATATCTCAACTGCAAATAAAACTCACCTTTACGGTCCCACACCTTCCCAGGGGGGAGGATCATATCAGAGTCATGTTGGTTGTCCATATCAGTATATGGGTACTCTATTATCACCTGAGGGGTATTCCTATGAAACCCCTGAAAATATGTAGTAAATTAGTGCCCCACTAGGTCGCCACCCTTCTGAACCAATATATCATCCCACCACCCCATATGTGGCAAGGTCGACCTTACCACCCTCAATATAATATGTGGGTGCAAGAATACCACCTACTCAAAAAAGAAACTGCATAATACAAAGCCAAAAGCGAATTCACCCTCCTGGCTTGATTACAACCATGGAGCACTCACTCCATAATCATCATCTGGGCCCCATTAATCCGCTAGGTACCCAGGGATACATAGATCCTCACTACCATCATGGTCAGGGCCCATGGAATAAAATCTTGTATGCATGCCACCCAGATCAATCCCCCAATGATTGAATCATCATCGTCATCATAATAGCCTGCAAATTACTACATAGTGAACCCTCCCATCCATACGGAGCATCACCTCAACTACCTCTCCCTGAATGGAGAGTCTCGTCAAAAACTAGATGTCAGTCTCAGCTGACATCTCTAGCATCTGACCTCGAACCTCAAGTCTTGATGCTTGGACCTCCACATCGAGACCAGAAAAGTGATAAGCTCCTCTTGGGAGTGCAGCAGCACGTGGTGAAGGAACTTGAGAAAGGAAAATTTGGTCATCTCAGAGCGCGCTGCAAGGTCCAATATCATCTTTGTGCGAAGAGAATTCTAGTATCTTGTGTAAGTTTTAAACATATTAAGTAAACAAATGCATACATATCCTTAATCAAAACAAAAATAAATCCATGCCTCATACACATAGTACACGGAGATTTACGTTGGAAACCCTTAACTAGGAGAAAACCAACCTTCCTTGGTGTCACACCTCTCAAATATTCATTCTATTAATTTCACCAATATACACAGTATTTTAAGTATTCTGCAGCTACCAAAACCCTAATCCATTAATCTAGGATTAAATTAGAAAACCTCCAATAATAGAAAAAAATCTTAAAATAGAAAAAACCACCCAAAAAAACAAATTTTAGGGCACTACCCCGAATGCTCCACGTAACCAGGGGGACAATCCTGCCCCCTAGGACCTCCCTTGGAAAGCGCCCAATGCACACGACACATACAATGCTACTATGGAGGGATCGTCAGACGCAATCATCAAATTTGACTCACCCCTCCACACACATGCAAATAATATAACACCTACCCAACATTCTCCCACTTGTTGTTTTCTTTGCATATAGGGGGTCACAAGATTACATAGTCAATAATATAGAGAAGAAATGCTCATTGTTTCTCTACACCGGGAGAACTTCTCGGAGCTCCCTGACTTTGTCAATGAATCTATAAAATTCTTCAAACTGTCAACCTTCTCCAACAACACCACTTTGTATTCAACCATGTCTCTCACAAAGTGATACTAAACTTCAATATGCTTTGTCTTTGAATGATAAGTTGAGTTCTTTTCCAGGAATATTTCACTCTAATTGTCACAATCTAACCTTACTACTTGTTGTACCAACCCAATACCTGAACACAATCTATGTAACCATATTGTTTCCTTGCTTGCATGAGTGGATGCCATGTATTCAGCTTATGTAGTTGAGAGTGCCACTACAACCTATCTTTTTCTCATCCAAAGGATTGCTCCTCCAAATAGATTAAACACATACCCACTTGTAGATATTCTGTGTTCCAAATCTCCAACCCAATATACATCAACAAACCCATGTATGTCCAACACTCTATCCAATATCGGTCTTCCTTGGTAACACAATTCATAATTATAAGTGCCACGCAAATAACTGAAAACCCTCTTTATTATTGTCTGATGATCCTTCTCTGGTTTTGACATATACTTTCTTAAAAATATCACTGCATGTGCAATGTTCGGTCTAGTACAAACAATTGCATACATCAAAATGCAAATCACACTAGCATATGGAACATGGGACATGTCTTCTTCCTCTTCATGTGTCTTGGTACATTGATCTACAAATAGATTTACACCTACATGAATAGGAACCTTGACCGGTTTACTTTCTTACATATTAAACCTCTGCAATATTGTCTCAGCATATTTTCTCTTATTCAACCATAGTTTCATGTTTGCACGATCTCTTTTAATCTCCATTCCCATAATGAAGTTTCCAGAACTGATATCCTTTATGTCAAATTTGGAGGATAGCTACAATTTCACCTCCTTGATAACATCCATATTATTTCCTACCAATAACATCTCATCAACATACAACACTACATAAATGAAGTGATTACCAACCTACTTGGATTATACACAATGATCAGCCCTGCTTCTCACAAATCTCAGTCCAAGGATGTATGTGTCAAAATTTTGGTACCATGTCCTAGGTCATTTTTTCAGACCATATAGTGACTTATTTAGCTTATAGACTAGCTCTTTCTTTCCCTTCACTGCAAAGCCTTCTGGTTGCTTCATGTAGATTTATTCCTCTAGATCCCCATGTAAGAATGGTGTATTCACATCCATCTGTTCTACTTCAAAATCAAAAGCATCATCAACAAATAAAAGAAATATAATAGAATTTAACTTGGCAAAAAGAGAAAAAAATTCACCAAAGTCAATTCCCTCTACCTAGGAATCACATTTTGCTACTAATCGAGCATTGTATTTATTCACTTTTCCTTTTGCATTAACTTATTCTTAAATACTCATTTGCTTCCAATGGTCTTTCTTCCAGTTGGAAACTCAACTAGATCCCATACCTCATTCTTATCCAAGGCATTTGTCTCTTAATCCATCGCATTCTTCCATAGTTTACTATCCTCTGAATTCACTGCTTCCCTGATAGTTCTAAGATCATCATCAGTAATATATAGAGGAAAATTAGCACGAAAATCAAGTGGATTATATCTTTATGTTTATATTTTTTCCTTCATTGATCTCCTCAATACTAGAGTATCATGTTCTTCATATTCTAATTCATCTTCTTCTGTTGATTTAGATTTTGCATCATCCAGCTCAAACTCTATTTTATCAGGGTCTTCTTTCCTTGGTAGGAATTCATGTTTTGGAACATCTTTAACCTCTCTAAAAATCATCCTGATTATAAACAGTCTTCTTAGTTTTTGGGTTCCAAATCTTATATCATTTCATACCATATTTATAACCAATAAAGATACACCTTTTGGCTTTATTATCCAGTTTACTCCTATTTTCCTTTGAAACATGTACATAAGCATCACAACCAAACACTCTTAGATGTTCAAGAGATGGTTTCTTACCAATCCATTCTTCAAGTGGAGTTTTGTCCACCAACATTAATGAGAGTGATCTATTTACCAAATAACATGTAGTACCCACTGCCTTTGTTTTGTCATATTTACATACAGAAGGCAGCATGTTTGTCATTGATGTTGAGATTAGCACGATCAGTAGGGCAGCGATGATGGCATGGAAATATCAACAATGAAGAGCAACAGTGATCATTGGATCACCCATTCAGAATTCTCGATGACTGTCAGATCTGAATACAGATAGGAGGAACATGCAAAAGAGGAGAACAAATCTCGGACGTTGGATCTGAGCACGAGGACCGACCATCGTTGGATCCAGAAGAAGGAGCACAATCTTTAAGTACAAGATGAAGAGGGCTTACAAAGTTTCGAAAGAAGGAGGATTGTCCATCGTCGAGGAGGACACGTGGTGAGCGATTAGAATTTCGCTGACTTGCACATTGGAGGAGTCAACGGAGTGTGGTGTGAGATCAGTGCGATATGCAAAATCTTGAAATGATCTGATTCGTTGGATCGGGGATTGATATGGACCATTGGATCGAGGTATGTCGTGGACTATTGGATGCAGAGTACACATGGAAAGAGGTCAGCATTTCACTTACTGGAAATTCAAAGGAAGGAGGTGCTCTATCCTTTGAAATCGCAAAACACAAAACCATGATTTAATCTGAGTTGTTGATCAAAGGGAGAGCGTGGACCATTGATCTGGCTCCATTTCAGAGTTTCGGATACCGGGAGTTGGAGGAGTCAATGAGACTCATGAAAAAGTGCAAAATCATGAAGCACTTGTTTGATTGGCGAGTGGTCATAGCGCATGGTTACATCGTCGAGAGTTGGAGGGAGGAGCTAGTGCAACCAAGCTTTATTTCGGTGATCGTGACATGGATATTTGAGACCCTTCATCACAAGAATGCCAAAATGCGAAATTGCGAAATCAATTATGCTTAGTGTTCGGTCACAGCCTGTGGACATATGAGATAAATGCAAGACCCTATGGAATTAATCCAACGACATTGATTAATTGGGAATATGATTGAAGGGATATTGTTGCACTTCACAGTTAATTGATCAGTTACGATTTAGTTAGCAGAAATGAATCATAATTCTTGGATGTTTGGCGATTTAGTTGCTGATGTGTTTTCTTAAAGATTCAAGGTGTAACTGAATAGGTGGTATAGGATAAAATGGAAGCGTAATGACTTTGGTATGTTGGTTGTTAAAACTAGAAAAATGAGTTGAATTGTAAGAAAGGTAAAATTACAGTATGCATTGTGTGAGATAAAACACAGAGATGTTGAACAAACATAAGCAAGAGTAGAATTGTAGAACAGTTTGAAGCAAAGAAGAATTGCAAAACATCTTGAAGTAGAGAAGAACTACAGAACATATAGAAGCAGAGCAAAATTGCAAAAAAGATAAAAGAAAAGAAGAATTGCAAAACAGAGAAGAAGTGGTAAGAATTGAAACACATGTATTCTTGGTTATTCAATCATTTATTTATAATCAGGGAGGTTGGGCGGTGCTAGGGAGGATTGTGGTCCCCTGATATTCAAGTTGGTGCTTGAATATTGGAATTTGTATCTTCCATCTAGTTGTGGCTAGAAAATCAGGGTGGCAGGGTGGTGCTCGGGAAAACACTGAGTTTTCTGTATGCAAGTTGGTGCTTGTATAAGTCCAGTTGGTCTTGGAACATTTAGGGAGTTGATGCTTCCTTCTAGTTGGTGTTATAGAAACTAGAGAAATGGTGCTCTCAACAAGTTAGAGCTTGTAAAATAGAGGTAGTATCCTCACATTGAGTTGGTGCTCAAAGATAGATGATGTACAGAACTTAAAAGACTGCCTATCATTCGAAGAAGAAGAGGTTTTCTCCCTTTATGGGTTTCCTCGTGAAAATTTGTCTCTATGTATATCTTATGTGTGATTGATGCTCATTATTTATGTTTTTATTATGATGTATACTATTGATAGTCACTTGATGAAAGATTAAAAATGGTTTAATAGACTTAAAATTGTTTAAGCACAATAACAACTGATTCACCCCCCTTCTCAGTTGTCTTAGTAATTTCAACAATNGGTATCAGAGCAGGTTCCTTTTACTTAAAGGTAGATCTGTAATCTTAAACATGACAAGTCATGAAGGGACTTCATCGAATAAGCCTCCTCTCTTCGATGGAACAAATTTTGCCTTCTGGAAGGTTAGAATGAGAACTTACCTAATGGACTTAGCTGCTAATGTTTGGGATGTAGTAGAGACTGGCTGCATAAAGCCTGTTGTGATAGCTTCCAAGGATGATAAGTTATAATTTAGCTTTAATGCTAAGGGAATGAATGCTATCTTGAATGGACTTGCAGAAGCTAAGTTTGTAAAGGTGATGCATCTTCAAACTGCCAAAGAAATGTGGGATAAACTTATTAACAATTATGAAGGAAATGAGAAAGTAAAAGATGTCAAACTTCAAACATATAGATTGAAATTTGAACAACTAAAGATGAATGAAGATGAAACAGTCAGCAAGTATTTTTTAAGAGTTGAAGAGATTGTGAATGCCATGAAGGGTTTTGGTGAGAAAATTGAAGAATCATTTTTAGTTCAAAAGATTTTAAGATCTCTACTTGATAAATTTAATCCAAAAGTCTCTGCAATAGAAGAACTAAATGATCTTAAAACTTTGTCCATTGATCAACTCCTAGGAACTCTAACTGCATATGAAATGAGAATTAGCAAAGATAAATCCATTACGAGAGAAGCATCTTTTAAAGCAGACAAGAATATTGATTCAGAATTAGATGATATTGAGGAAAATTTTGTGAGAAGGTTAAAGAAAGGATCATGAAAATATCAAGGAAAACTCCCTTTCAAATGTTTTAACTGTGGTAAGATAGGTGATTTTTCATCTAAGTGTCCTCACCAAAAAAAGGATTAGAACTCTGATGATGAAAAGAAATACAAATTTAAGAAATATAGTAAAAAGAAAATTTTGTGTGCAAACAATGACAACTCCTCAGAAGACATAGATAATGATTCATCCTGTGAAGACAAAATGAATGATTTTATGGTTATGTCTATGGGAGATATTGGTCATGAACATTCAAGAGGTGAAATGGATGACAAAGAAGCTGTGGTGGATATGGAAGGTGAATTAATCAGTGGTTTGGAAGAAATTGACAGACTCGGATGTAAGAAGAGAAAACAAAAACAGATGTTGATGCAGTTTAAAATGAATGGTAAAAAATATGATGAACACTTTGCTCTACTAAAAGTGGAGTTAGAAGAGGCAAAGAAAATAGAAGACATTCTGAAACAACAGTTATCAGAGAAGAAAGCGAGGTGTGAAGCCTTAGAAGAAGAGATAGTGAAAACCAAAAAAGAAATGGAGAAGTTTAAGGCATTGTATCACCAAAATCTGCCAAGTATTAAAGCCTCAGAAGAATTAACTTCCATTCTAAATAAGCTAAGGAATCCAAAGTTGAAAGCTAGATTGGGCTATGAAGAAGGATCAAGTAGTGATCATCCAAGTAATACAGAACCCATCAAGTTTTTCAAATCTACAAGCATTGAAAACAACCACTTTGTAGAAACAAAGAAATAAAATCAACCACCAAGAAGGAATGAAAGAAAAAGTACTAGAACCAAATATGATCAAAGAAATCATCAGCATGGAAGAAATCAACTCGTTCAAAGAAGACAATCATTTTCCAGGTACAAAGGATTTTTCTATGGATATTGTTTTTTCTATTCTAACTTTGATCACAAAGCTATAAAATGTTCTTTAAGATTTAGATATGAGAAATCAAGATGCTCGAGAAATGATTATCTACCACAACAAAGATTGAGACAACGAAGTAACAAACAACCACATACTACAAATCATGTGATGGTTGGGAAAAAGACGCAAGTCAAGCATAACAACAGTTATAAGCATAGCAATCGTTATGATCTATTATTCAATGAACCAGAATGTTACACCTGCCATAATTATGGACATAAAGCTACAGAATGTCGCTTAAGGAACTATATGCCAAATTTGAATACTGCTGCTGAAAATTTCAAGGTTTGGAAGAAGAAAGAAGATGACCAGTGTGGATTAGTGTTATCAACCCAAATACAAAATAATCCCTGGTATATTGACAGTGGATGTTCCAAACATATGACTCGAGACAAAAGTAAGTTTTTAACTCTAAGTGAAAACAAATCAGGAAATGTAACTTTTGGAAATGATGCACCAGGAAAAATAAAAGGTAAAGGAATGGTAAGTCTAAGCAATGGCAAAGGAAAATATCAAGATGTGTTATTTGTAGATGGTCTGAAACATAATTTGCTTAGTTTCATTCAAGTCTATGACCGAGGATGTGAAGTTGTTTTTACTTCTAAAGATTGTAAAATAAAGTCTGTGAATTCAGGACAATTGGTTGCAAAAGGGATAGGAACGGAAAATCCTGTTTATGTGTTAAAAGAAGAAAAAGAAGAATGTCCCTTAAGCAAGTATGATGAAAGTTGGCTATGGCATAGGAGACTTGGACACTTAAATTTTGATCATATAATCAAGCTTAGAACTAGTGGGGAATTAAAGGATCTTCCAAAGATATCTAAGCCATATGACTCTATTTGTAAACCTTGCCAGATAGGAAAGATTACTTGGACACAGTTCAAATTAAAAAACTTTCCTTCAACGAAAAAACCTCTCCAGTTAGTCAATATGGATTTATGTGGACCATCAAGAAAAGAAGGTACAGGAAAAGAAAACTATTTTATGTTGATTATTGATGATTATTCTAGACTAACATGGGT
>SNQJ01S0033162.1:70732-115062 GCA_010110895.2 Picea sitchensis | reverse complement strand
GTAGACCTAGACCTTAATTTTCGTGATGGGCAACATTTTATTAGGGAAAAAGTTTTTAAAAATTCTTATCACATTGTTCATCCTAAGGCTGTTTAGGTTCATTCATTTATCAAAACAACGCGACGTTCCCTTCAGGATGCACTACATGCTCAAAGGGTGCCACTCGCCTCATATGTTCCCTTGCGTGACGTGCCCTTCAAGATGCACTACATGCTCCAAGGGTGCCAGTCTCCTCTTTCCATTTTTATTGCATGACATGCCCTTCAGAATGCACCATCTGCTCCAAGGGTGTCACTCACCTCTTGACTGACTTGGTAGACATCAAAAAACCCTGGAGTCAACACTCCGCCAGATGAACTTGTGGGACACTAAGGGATTCTAAGGAATAAGGCCCTTGCCTTATTGCACACCCCTTAGAATCATCATGAACAACTATCACAGTCTTCCCTGACGACATCGTGGGTCTTCTCGAACTAGGTAAATGTTAACCTATAGTTTGAACCACGGTGAGAGTGCTAGTAGGCTGTGGTAGGGCTGTTGTCCACACCTCTCCCTCAACATCTTTGGTAGTCATGCGTGACCCCTTTACTCCACATGTGAGTCTAGTCGGAAAGCTATCGTCATCCTGCATCATCAACAAATCATGTCAGAACATATCCATATCATATCATCTAATCATATGCACTAATAATACAATAAAACAATAAAAACCCAATGGTACACTCCCTGACTCGATCCAGAGTCTAAGGGGTTCCATTGATGCCTCTGCATCCTCGAGGTCAAAAATTCTGCACACTCAGAAAAACCAAGTCAATAGCACATGTCTATGTCGAGGTGGTAAAACAACATGTCATCATCCCATAATGTCTCATAATCAAAATAAAAAAATTTAATAGCATAATAATCTGGATCACTTGCAAGCAAGTGTCCTCGAAGAATAAGTTTTCTTAGTGCGCCAGAGTGAGATGTTATAATTTTCTTTATTTATATCTAATTTTATTTAATTTAAAAAAAAAAATTACATAATATTTTCAGTAGACATTATGATTCGGTGAACTGAAATATTGGTATCTCTAAACATATACACTAAAAAAATTAGAAACAAATATATTCATAATCCTTAAACTGTTCTTTTAAAAAGGGTATATTTAGATTTTAGTTTTAAGTAAAAATTAAGGCAGATATAAGGTGTAGAAAAACATGTGTTTAAAATCTGCAATGTTTTCATCTTGTTCAGCTTAAAAAAATTATAGAAATTATAATATTCATCTGTTAGATTCAAAATTATAGTCATAATAAAATAGATTCTTTGTAGATTGTTGCAGTATATTTCGTTTCATAAAAACATAACTTTAATAATATATAGATTGTTGTAGAAAAACGTAACTCATTATCATTCCTTTCATGTTTAAGGAACATATTGTTAAACAATTGTCAAATTGACATATCAAATCGTGATAAACAAAAATTGAAAAATATTCATTGGAAAGCTAACAGAATTCTTCAGAAGTTTTGTTTTTACTGCAAAGTGAAATTCTAAATAAAAAAAATACTTTTGTATGTCGGAAGTTGAATAACTTGTGAAAATACAATTTTTTTTCTCATAAAACAAGCAAAAGTGTAACCCATCTTCATGATTTCACCCGGATAGGATAGGTTACATATGATATTAATTATAAGATTATAAATTATGAACACTTTTGAATTTTCTCAGTATTTCTAAATGATTATATAGGAATGCTACAACCCAAATCTTCAAATCCATATATAATATAACAAGATTGATGAGTGTCTCAAAAGGGGTTTATTTTTTTCCCAGAGCCAAAATTCATATGATTTACAATTGTTTTCAAGGTAAAAATAGGTTTTGGGCATGGAGGTATATGATGTTAGGTTTAATAATCAACAACAAATAAACTCAAAACTATATCAAGCAAGGGAGTTAGGGAGTTTATAGTTAAGAAATCCCTTAGTGGAAATATGGTTCCTTTATGTAACAATTAGGTATAAATCACTTAGTTTATAGTAAAATTAGGTATCTTTATGTATCCCTTAGGGGAAATCCCTTAGTTTATAGTAAAATTAGGTCGCTCTCTGTAAATTTAGGTGACCATAAAATATTTCACAGTTATGTATTTATTTCAACTATATCCACAACTATCCAACAATTTGTCCTTAAATCTCTCAAGTGATCCAAATATATAATATAGCATTTGCACAGTTCATATGTTATATAATATAACATTATCACAAAAATTACATTTTCTCCACCTCATCTTAATTTATATTAGGAATTTACAAACAACCCTATGGAACATTTAATGAATCCAGTTGCTTGTTGTTTTTTTGAAATGATTTCGCTTAGGGAACCCAACTTTCTAATTTCAATGACTTCTTTGTGTGGGTTTTGTTGATTATTATGAAAATATTGTGGTTTTATATTCTATCACTTGTCCCTTTAGTCATCATTTCATGCCTAAAAAGTCGGCTAGGAGCTGAATCGATGGTTGTCACTTCGGTGTTTAAAGACCTATAGATTCAAATGCCCTACTTTTCTATGGATGGATGATGAGCGAAGGATAAGAATTTGTCCTGCTGTCTATCCCTTACTTATATTTTAGTTGATTTATTCATGGATAAATGTTTAGTCTTTGCGTCTTCTTCTTTGATGTGGATTGTGAATGCTAAACCTATGAGTTGAATGACAGTCCCTTGGCGAAACCAACTTCTGATTTCAATGACTTCTATGTGTGGGTTTTATTGATTATTATGAAAATATTGTGGTTTTATCTTCTATCATTTATCCCTTTAGTCATCAGTCTGTGCCTGAGCAGTCATCCAAAAGCTGAATTGATGGTCGTCACTTTGGTGTTTAAATACCTATAGATTCAAATTTTCTACTTTTCTGTGCATGGATGATGAGTGAAGGATGAGAATTTGTCCTACTGTCTAACCTTGAATTATATTTTATTTGATTGATTCATGGATGAGTGTTTAGTCTTTGCATCTTCTTCTTTGATGTGGATTGTAAATGACAAACCTCTGAGTTGAACTGCAGTCCCTTGGCCAACACAACTTCTGATTTCAATGAATTCTATGTGTGGGTTTTATTAATTCAGAGGGTTAAGGTGAATTTATGAGGTCGCGTTATCAAGAAATAGAATATTACACGACTACGTCCACCTATCCTTCATTTGTTGGTGATGAAATTCCCTGGGAAGGGAATACTAAAGAAATGACACTTGAGCGATACTCGGATGTTAAAAAGAGGTTGGAAAATGATTTGCTGGTCTTGGAACTCACTCAGGAGAGAAAACAAAGTTTGAATTCATTGTAAAACTTTATGGATGAATATCAAAATATGGGGCCAACCACTGACAGTGTTTTCGATCTAATGAGGTGGCGAAATTCAGAGGTGATGGGTCATGATTAATGGGAGACAGTAAAAAATAGAGTTACAAAAGAAAATTTTATTTCCATGTTCAATTTCAAAGAGGGCCCAAAGTGGAAGATATTGAAGGTGCAATATTTTAAGCACACTGACATTGCAGGAAATCTGTATAACAGATTTTTGGTGGCAGATGGGAAACTATCGTGGAACGATGAGGTTCCACACTATTTTGCAAGACAATTTTTTGTAGATATTTTCTTGCATATGCACCCTGATTATACTAGCCTACCATCCAATTATTATGGGAATGGTAAAGGATGTACATATGATCTAAATGGGGAATATCGAAGTGAGGCAGTGTTGAGGCCTCCACAACCTTTAGTACCTCGCCCAACAGGGGCATTTGCATCACTTTTAGAGTTGCAGGCTACATCAGAGGTTGGAAAAGAGGCTAGGAGTGCAATCAAAGAAAGTTTGGAAGCAATTGTTTATGGTGTTTATGTTGGCATGAACCGTTAGTGAGAAAAAACAAATTCTCGGGCGACATTTGTTTATAAAACATATGCGGATTTAGAAACAATGTGAGCAGAAGATGTTTTGGAGTATGCAAAATTTTGTCAGGATGGTTGGAAGAAGGTCATTCAAAATGATGACCCAAACTGCATATTGGTATGTGTTCTAGTTACAAAAACTTTGATGCATTTTCTAATATCTTACTTATAATTCTAGATTTAGATATCATTCTATAATCGAGTTGTTGTTCCGATTAATTGCAGATTGGAGATATGTTGAATGAATCTCCAGTAGGTAGGGGACCTGATTCGACAAGTCTAAATTTGGATAGGTTGAATCAGGTATGTGTTTTCTAATATTTTTTCAATTTCCACTCTTTTGAATAAGAGATCCACAACATTTATAATTTTGTATAATTGTGAACACATTGAATCCTAGATTTAGTTCTTAGTTGTGTTGTTCACAGATCCCTATTCCATATCCTACTACTTGGGAAGGCTTGTCTCATTTCTCATTGGGAGTGTTTGAAGAGGGTTGGTGTTCACAGGTATCATTTAATATCTTAAAATCATTTAAATTTAATGTGTTCTAATCATTTATATTTAATATTTCAAAATTTCAAATTTGAAATATGTTATATAGGCTAATGTGGAGAAGAGAGTAGTTGAGAGTATGCTTGGGAGGGAGACTGGGATTGAGGAGAAAGAACCCAAATTTTGGAAGTATGTGTTCATTTAGGATGATTCATAAATGTGTGCTTTTGACTTTTATCAAATTTTTGTTTTCTCAAATTTTTAGTTTAGCCTTTCCTATTCGATGCCTTTGTAACGATCCTCCTTGTTACGATGACAAACCTCTTTATAGCAAGTCCAATTTTTTTTTTTTTGTGTGTACATGTGTACAAGGTATGAAGACATTATACTCAGTGCCTCCACATGATGACGAATCGTGACACATGCAACTACGATTTCAACTTAAAGGTCTAAGACGCACATTAACATCTGCCAGTAATGAACATAAATCGACCGATAAATAATAAGAATGACTACCCGCCCATCCTACCCTGCAATGGTTAGGACCTCCAAGACACATAAGAAACACTCAAGCCCAGGTTCCCATCGATTTTAACCATTTAAGGTCTTAGGGCTGGCGATTGTTCTGAGGAACATGGAGGTGCCTACATCCCGCCTGACACAATAAGACCAAGCCTACTAAGCCAATGATAAAGACACAACCATCAAATTGAAGTCAAAAAGGTTATCTATATTAAGGAAAAATGCGACAGTGAATTATTAATAACTCATTAAATTACTCGTTTCAGTATTGCATGGGAGGTGTACTCTAAATCAAATTTCAAGATGATGACCATTTATACAGTAAGCAGGGTAATTGACAGAGTCTATTCCACCCTCCATTACGAGCCCATCTTCGCATGTCCCAAGTGCATAAAGGCATCAAGGCATAATCTAAATCAAGTTGTAAAGGACATTAACAAACATGTTCGAAATTAAGACCATTCGCTGGTGGATAAGGATAATGTCTCTAGCGTTAATACTGGCTTGTTTTATCTTTGCGCATAAATTCATTACCGTAAAATAATAACAATGATACATTTATATCACCATATCCTAGCCATAATTTACAATTACAATACATATTATATGTTATCTAATAACCACAAAACTACAATAACCCTTACCATACATGATAACCACTTTATATTTTATGTTACAAAAATATTGCAAATAAATTACAATTACCAACATTTAATTTATTACCAAATAACAATAAAACTGCAATATCCTTTACCATACATGATAAAAACATTGCAAAGGAACAATGAGGAGCTTACATTTCATAAGTTATCAATGCTAACATAGAATTCTTCATTTTGCAAGAACCTTACAAATACAGGTTTCAACTAATAAATTAAAATGAACATACATTACAATAATATTAAAATATAAATACAGATGATGAACATAATGAAACAAATCATAATGAATTCATAATGTAAATCATTTTGTAATTAAAATTATTTCTATTCCAAATCATATTCCTTTTGTTACAACAGAAAATCGCATTCCTTATTTTACACCTAGAAATCATCTTCTGTTCATCCTAGTCATTTTTATTCCTTTTATGAAAAATAAAATCATAATATAAATCATCCTCCTTTCATTTCAACAAAAAGTCATGTTCTTCTAATTACACCTGAAAGTCATATTCAATTAGCATCGTTATTTTTATTCTTTTATGAAAATAAAATTGCAATAAAAATCATATTTCTTTTTATATATCTTAAAATGAAAATCCTAAGGAAGGATGAGGCATATGAAGAGAATACTAGGCGCCTACACTATCAGGGTGGTTCACATCCGAGGAGGGTTATTATTGTCATAGAGGGAGGGCACAACCTGCAGTGACAGAGGCGTGAATCTAGAGATATGTAGAGGCAGGATTTATAACACCATATGTAGAGATTATGTGGTCAGAATTTGTGGGGTATCCTCCATCAAATCGCTAGGAAATTATAAACCAAAAATGCACGGATTATGTAATTGGCCATTTTCCGGGAATTAAAACCACAAATGCATGTATTATTTGATTGACAATTGTGGGTATCCTACAACGATTTACCACACGAAAAAATTATAGAGAAATGAGTTGAAAACTGTGGGTATCCTACAACGATTTACCACACGAAAATTGTAGACGAATGCGTTGAAAAACGCGTGGGTAACCTTCAATGATTTACCACACGAAAATTGTAAAGGAATGCATTGAAAAACATGTGGGTAACCTTCCCCATTTCGCAGAGAAACATAAACACAAATTCAGAGATATAAAACAAAAATGCAGAGAATTTGTAAGCGCGAATCCGCGTGGGTATTCTCCCCATCGCCGAGAATACAAACAACAACAATTTGCAGAGAAAGGTCTTGAATACTATGGGTAACCTCCAACGAGTTACAACACAAAAATTGAAAAGAAATACTAACAAAAGGGTGCAGAGATGGGTGTGGAATTGAGTGGGATTCCTCCATGGGAATGCATGGAAAAGCAAACAAAAAAATCAGAAAAATGATGCAGGAATTCCAATTCTACAGAGATTTCAATTTCTACATCTTCGCAATATTTTCCACATCTGCCCTCAAGGCTCAAATAAATAAAAGAAAATGCAGAGTCAAAGGTAAACGTCGGTACAACCGCACAGATGAGAAAATTCTATGTTTCTCCTCCATGAAATCGTGCTACAGTATTGGTTGTGTGAAAATTTATTTGAAGTTTAAGGAACTCTAAATGTAACCATGCTAGATTTAAATTACCACATTGGTTATTATGATCACTTCCTTAGCCAAAAATTTAGAAGTACTAATGTGGTAATGCAACTATGAAATTTTAAATGTTTTTAAAAGCAGGGAATGCAAAAATCGCATTTACATAACAATCACACCATTCAATTTTTACCATTTAAGTGATGAGGACACTAGTCAAACAATCAACTAGGCTAGGGAAAAATAAAAAGGGTTCGCTATCAATCTAAACATACAATACATTTACCATCGATATTTTGATCCCAGCATAAGTCATGTTGCAATATACTCTACTAAATAAAGAACATACCATTGCCTTATCGCCCGCTTCGAAGGATGTCCGCATGCTCCATGCCGCTCCCGCTCGCTGACCGTCGAGACCTCACCGGTACCTCCCAGCCAATCGCTAGGGGTACTCTACTTTTTCCTTAGCCCCCCAAGCCACAAAGGGGTGACACACTATCCAGATGGTACATCTATCTCCCATCTCGCCTTGCAAGGCCGAGCTACCACTCCTATCCGAGCTGGGAAATCCCAACTCACCACAAGTAATCAGTCAAGTCACAAATCTGGCAGCGTAACGTTACGCTAACCATCGATCCCCTTCTTCCTTCTCTTCCCTTTCTTTTATAGAGTTTTAGAACTTCCATCTTTCCCTAAATCTCATTTAATTTATTTTTTAATAAAAATCTTCTAATAATTCTCCTTTGTACAAGTGTCGTCCATCCCCCACGTTTCTCCATTAACTATTTTCTTTAATTTATTAAAATTGTCTTATTTCCCTCACCCACCTAGGTTTTCTCCTATTTTTACTCCTAGGTGTTCCTAGATTCTCTTACAGGTTTAAATACTTTCCCTAAAATGAAGTTGCTAATTTAGTTCAATTTAGAAGGTTCTTAATTGCAGATTCTTTACTATGTTGACCTCGCTTTTTACCATAAGATTCCCTCTTTCCTTTATTATGTTTCCTCAATTACTTAGTTTCCTAATTTTTTTATTATTCCCTTCTTTCCCCTTTTTATTAGAGCCAAACTGACAATTGCACAAATTAATCTCTTTTCCTCTTTATTAATAATTTAATATCTTTTACACTTTCTCAAGTTAAATAATTAAATTCTTCTTTATATTTTATCCATAGATTTTAATTGATTTATTACTCTCTTCATTTTCCCCAAAAATATATGAAGACCAAAATTATTACTTAAAGGGTTTTTATTTTACATTTTACTAATTAAATTTTTAGAGATTTTTTCTCAAGGGTAGGCAAAATTTTACCCCAAGCGAAGTTTTTGACTTAGGACTTAGATTTTGAACTAGGTGACAATTTAATTAGGGGAGTCATTTTAAAATTTCTTATGAGATATTTGTCTTAGGGCCATCTAGGTTCGTTTCTTTAACATCATCAATGCGAAGTGCCCTTCAGGATGCACTACGTGCTCCAAGGGTGTCACTCGCCTCTTTCATTTATTTTGCGCGACGTGCCCTTTAGGATGCACCACATGCTCCAACGGTGCCACTCGCTCCTTCTGTTTCTTTTGCGCGACGTACCCTTCAGGATGCACCATGTTCTCCAATGGTGCCACTCGTCTCTTGAATGATTGATAGACATCAATAAGTGACGCAACACGCACCACCCGACACGCCTGCTACTACCAGGACCTTCTTCTTCACGGGCCCGAAGAGATAAAACACTCTTCTTATCCCTTATCGAGACCTCTCAATACCCACAGAACTCTCTCCCTCCGATCTCCCCTTTTCCTTATCGGGAAATCGAGTTTCCCGTTATCGCGAAACTCGTGGGCACGTTCCTCATGCTATACAATACCCCAAACCCCGATGGATCTCAATGCCGATCCTTCTTCATTCCTGTCGGGGATTTCCCTATCGGGAAATCGGCATATGCGATGTCGCGTTTCTTTGGCACCACGAACCTCCGAACTCCGATTCGCGATGGCGCTTTCCTCCGCTCCAAGCCCCTTCAGGTTAGTCCCTTCCTCATATGACCTACCGTTCCACGAGACCACAACCTGCTCCCGTCGGAGTTTCAGACTTTGCGGAAATGATATGTGCGAAAATCGCGCCCTCGAAATTTCTGATTCTCCGATTCCCGATGCCACCTTGCGTTGACCCCTGCAAAGGTTGACTTCTCTGACACCTGTCCTCCTCTCCAGTGCCTATGCTCAGACTTCCGTGTGATCGGGAAATTGCGATTCCCATTACACAAACTCACGAGGCTCTATAAGTCCCGAACCCCGATGACATTTGTCTTCTGCGGTGACCCTGTCGCTGTGTGTTCGTCGTGATTTGGAGTTTTGCAACTCCTACGGTCACAGTTCTCTCGTCACCGGGAACCCCGATTTTCCGATGAGTCAAGTCCCGATGACTCCTTGACTCCTTCTCTTATTCGCTAGGCTTAAATCCTGCACAACTTTCCCAAGATCTGACGGCTGACGGAACTTCATCAATCTCCTCTGTGGATCCTCGCTGTCGATCCCTCCTCCTCGAGGATTTCTTAAAATGACTAAGTGTTTCCTCTTGCACTTGCCTTCCACACCTGCACTAAAAAATCTTCCTTGAAATGTTTCACGGCACACTTCCTGTTCTCTTCTTTGATGATACCCACAAAGGTTCTAAACCTCCTGAGCTTCTCTACTCTGACTCCTTTAGAGGAATTTATGCGCACCCCTTGCGCAATCTTTCAACAACTCTTAAGTGTTGAATCCCTTCGACTCTGCGCACTTCCTACAACAACAGTCTTCAATTTCCCTTTTCTCAGATTCAGAACTGAGACTTCTTCTCCTGCCTGTGCACTCCTCGCCCGGATTTAACAACTCAATTCCACTCCTGGGTAAATGAAAATAAAGGTTAAACTATTGAGCCTTCATCAACGCACTCCTTGCGGATGAATTCAAATGCAAGCTTGGAAGGAATCTCCCGGCTCAGATAGAGAAACAATTGAAACTTATTCTCTTCCCTTTCTGACTTTAGCTAAAACCTGAAATCACATGCACAACATATACAAAGAAAATGCATCACCAGAAAACAAACATTCATGAGCACATAAACAACATACACAGAGAAACAACACCAGCCATGAATTTGAATCAGAATTCCATTCTATTAATTCAACACATCTGTACATGGGTGTTCTTCACAATTTCCCTGCTTGCTCTTTTCTTCTGAATGCTTGATTCTGAATAATGTTACAATGTACAAGTGAGGGTGTCTATATCCGTTTCCCTCCCGAAATCTAAAACTGTCTAATCTAGAAATAAATCCTATCTACCTGCATTAAATCTATTAAATGCCTTCTATCTAATTCAGAAAAGAGCGTATGGCTCGAGGTCTGATACAACATACAAAAGGTGCTTTCATAAATGGTGCATTTATACATTGGTGCATCCTCTTGAATGAAAATTCAAAAAGTTTCTGCTGGCTTGTCCAGCTGTTCATTTCCTTCCACGCTGGCTCGCTTGTTGTGGGCGATGCTCCTGCATCATACTCCTCGGCTTGAAAGATTTCATGGGCTCCTGTCCATGAGCTCTTGCATGGTATGTCCATGCCTTTGAATCACTGCTTCTGTCTCCCAGTTGGCATCCTCCACTAGGTGATTCTTCCATTTGACCAAGTACTCATAGTATTCTTTGCTCCTGGTCTTTTTACCTACTCGCTTGTCCAGTATATGCTCCATCTGTGGCTTCTCTGCAATCTCCATCTTCTTCCACCACTGGACTTCTAGTTGTTCATCACTTCCAGCTCTCGTTTCCTCAGCCTTATATGTATATAAGTCTGAGACATTGAATGTCGGTGATATTCCAATGTCATCCGACAACTCAATTTCATAAGCATTTTCGCCTAGTTTCTTCAAGACTCTGCATGGCCCAATTTTCTTCATCTTCAGCTTGTTGTATGTTCCCCTTGGGAACCTTTCCTTCCTCAGATGTGCTAGAACTAGATCACCAACTTCGAATTGAATTCATCTTCGATGTTGATCCGCTCTGCGTTTGTACTTTTGATTTGAATCAACCAGTCGCTGCTTCACCTTACTGTGAAGTTATTTCATCGCTTCAGTGAACTCTTCAGCACTAGCACTGCTAGTAGTAGTCTATTCTGAATCCCGCAGTTCAGATACTCCTCTCGGTTGCCTACCATATACAATTTCAAATGGACTTTTACCTGTTCTCTTGTTCACTGAATCGTTGTACGCGAAATCTGCATGTGACACCACGTTATCCCAACTGTTGTGGTGCTTTGTCACTAGGCTTCTTAGTAAGTCTCCCAGACTCATGTTGACCACTTTTGTTTTTCCATCCGTCTAAGGGTGATAAGAATAACTAAACGCCAAGTTAGTTCATAGCTTCTTCCATAGCGTCCTCCAAAAATGCCCTATGAATTTTGTATCCCTGTCCGATACAATGCTTCTCGGCAATCCATGAAGTCTAACAATCTCTTTGAAAAACAGATTTGCGATGTGCGTCGCATCGCTGGTCTTCTAGCATGGAATGAAGTGTGCCATCTTTGAAAACCTGTCTACTACTACAAAGACGGAATCAACACCTCTTTGCATCCTCGACAAACCCAATACAAAATCCATGCTAATCGCCTCCCATGGCCTCCCCGGTATGGGCAATGGATGATAAAAACCTGCATTTTGCTTTCTTCCCTTTGAATGTTGACAAATTCGACACCTTTCAACAAACCTCTTGACATATTCTCACATGGCTGGCCAAAAATACGATTCCCTCAGCTTCGCAAGGGTCTTTTCTTGGCCAAAATGTCCTGCCAAGCTTCCACTGTGATTTTCTTTCATTAAGTTATCCCTCATGGAGCAATTCAGAATGCACAGTTGATTGCCTCTGAATAGAAATCCCTCCTGGATCATATAGTCTATCCAAGAACTCCGATCTCTGAGAACTGGATTCTCAGCTGCTTCATACGCTTCTCTGAAATTTACATCTCCTACATACATGTCCCTGAGATTTTCAAAGCCCAATGTTTTGACTCGGAACTCCTGCAACAAAAAACATTTCCTGCTCAAAGAATCAGCCACTTTGTTAGCAATACTTGAAATGTGTTTAATTACAAATGTAAAATTATGCATATACTCTACCCATTTTGCATGTTTTTGATTCAACTTCTCCTACTGAGTCACAAACTGTAATGCATGATTATCACTATAAAGAACAAATTCCTTCGGGATCAAATAATGCCTCCACTTCTTCAATGCCTGTATGATAGCATAAAACTCTTTATCTTACGTGGAGTACTTCAGTTTTGCTTCATCCAGCTTCTCGCTGAAATAGGCAACTGGTCTGTCTTCCTGGCTTAAGACCGCTCCTATGGTGTATCCACTTGCATCACATTTCACCTGAAATGTATTCTTAAAATATGGCAACACCAACACTGGTTTCTCTGTGATCTTTCGCTTCATCAGATTGAAGCTCTTCTCAGCCTCTTTAGTCCAATGAAAAGACTTATGTCACTTCTTCACTGTATCCATCATCCCTGTGCTAATTCCACTGAAATTCCTAATGAACTTTCGGTAGAAACTAGCCAAACCATGGAAACTCCTCACCTCAAAAACATTTATGGGTGATGGCCAATTTTTAATCACTTCCACCTTAATTGGATCCATTTTTAATTCATTCGCCGAAATGACGAACCCCAAGTAAATGAGCTCTGTTTTCATGAACGAAGATTTCCTCATGTTTATCAACAACTTCTCCTGATGTATCTTTCTCATCACAATGGCCAAATGTTCCAAATGTTCAACGTTTTTCTTGCTAAAAATCAGTATATCATCCAGATATACGACAACAAATTTCCCTATGAACTCCTTCAGGACTTCGTTCATCAATATCATGAATGTGCTAGGTGCATTTGTCAAACCAAATGGCATGACCAACCATTCGTACAAACCTTCATTTGTCTTGAATGTTGTCTTCCATTCATCACCTTCCCTCATGCGAATTTGATGATATCCGCTTTTCAAATCTATCATTGAAAAATAATTTTCCCCACTCAGGCAATCCATCAGATCATCCATTCTCGGCAGTGGAAATCTATACCTGATGGTAATTTTGTTGATCGCTCTTGATTCGGTGCACATTCTCCAGCCTCCATCTTTCTTCGGACTAAGCATGATCGGAACAGCGCATGGACTCAGACTTTCTCTGACCAATCCCTTGTCCAACAACTCCTGGACCTGCTTCTTGACCTCCTCATTTTCTTGTGGCGTCAATCTGTATGCAGCCTTGTTCAGTAAACTGGCTCCTGGTATGAGATCAATATGATGAATCACACTCCTCATTGGTGGTAACGAATGAGGTAATTCATCCATGATGATGTCAGCGAACTCCTCCAATAGTTCTTGAATTTCATCTGGTAAGTCGTCCACTCTTGTGCTAGTCAGAACAATCCTCAGCTTTCTGACAACAAAGAATTGTGGATCTTCCTTCTTCTCCATCTCTGTAAGAAGCTCCTTCTCACTCATGGGAAGTATTGTGTTGTTTACTTCCGGTTTCACCTCCTTATCCTTTATCGGAAGCAACCTATGTGTTCTCCCATTTTTCTCCAGGGTATATGTGTTCATTCTCCCATTATGAACTACATTTCTGTCATATTTCCATGGTCTACCCAGCAATAAATGGCATACATCCATGGGAATAAAATCACACAAGATTTTATCATTATACCCACCTATTTTGAATTCAACCAAGCATTGTTTCATAACATTCACCTGGTGTCCTTTCTGTAGCCATGAAACTCTATATGGACTCGGGTGATCAGTCGTTTCCAGCTCTAATTTCTCCACCATCTTGGTTGAAACGAGATTGTCTATGCTACCACTATCCACAATAACCTTGCATTTCCAGTCCTTGGCTTTGCAAGCTATCCTGAACAGTCTGGTCCTTTGCACTAATTTTTCCACCTCCTTCTCGGGTGTCAAAAGGAATTTATGCATTCCAAGCGATCTTCCGCCTTCTGCATCCTCATTCTCAGCATCATGCTTCTGAGATTCAGTGATGTGAGCTTCTCCACTGTCCTTCTTTTTTTCTGGACACTCGAATGACTTGTGCCCATTTTTCCCACATGTGAAACATGTGATAACTCCTCCTCGACCTCTTCCTCTACCTCGAGTATGAGGAAAAGTGTTTGCGTCAGCATAACCACCACCCTTCTCTGTATGTTGTGCCCTCTGTTTAGCATGTGGTCCTCGCTGTGAGGTTCCACCTCTCTCAATCTTACCCTGAGGTTTCTTCCATTCCTCCTTGGGCTTCTGGTATTTCTCCTGGGCAATTGTCTTGCCTCTGGGCTGACTCTTGCCTCGCCCTCGCTGTCCTTGCTTCTAGCTCAGATTTTCTTTGGCTTTCAGAGCCATCTGGTAAGCATCCTCCACTGTTCGGATGGTTGCCATACTTAATTCATCCTGAATTTCATACCTCGGGCCATTTATATACCTGGAAACTTTTTCATCATCGCTCTCCCGATGACCTGCTCTGATGTTGAGCTTGTAAAATTATTTCGTGTACTCCTTCACCGTCATCAACTTTTGTCTCAGATTCTACATTCTCTTGAATAGTGTGATCTGCTAATCCCTTGGGATGAATTTTGCCTTCATCTTTGCAATCATTCGATCCCAGTTTTTGATCTTTTGCTTACCTTTGGAATGCCTATCTTCTTGAAGCTCGTCCCACCATAGTGTTGCATGTCCTTTCAATTTAGTGACAACATGCCTTACCTTTTTATCCTCTTCAATATCCTCATAATCGAAGTATGTGTCAAGAGCCCTAATCCAATCTAACAGCTCTTCTGCATCCAGACTTCCTTCATAGAATGGAATGTCCATTTTTGTCTTTGAACTCATTTGGGCGATAGCTTTGATCAACCATTCAGTTGATGCATCTTCTGCTGTGACCTCTTCTTCATGTCCAGCTTCCTCTTCAACTTTGGAATCACTAAGATCCCGAACATTAACTCTGCGTCTCTGAGTTGTCTCCATATCCTCGAGTCTTGTTTGGAGATCTCGCATTTGTCTCTCCATTTCTGGATTTCCTGTCGACCTGCCTCTTCTTCTCACCTCCCTGTCCTATGGGTCAGGTGATTGTCTCTCCCTTCTGGGCGGCATGGCGAATTCTTCTTCCTCCCTGCTACAGAAAACAAAGAGTAAATCCCTTGCTCTGATACCACTCTAACGTAGCACGCACCACCCGACACACATGCTACTACCAGGACCTTATTCTTCACGGGCCCGAAGAGATAAAACACTCTTCTTATCCCTTATTGGGACCTCTCAATACCCACAAAACTCTCTCCCTGTGATCTCCCCTTTGCCTTATCGGGAAATCGGGTTTCGTGTTATCGCGAAACTCGTGGGCATGTTCCTCGTGCTATACAATACCCCAAACCTCGATGGATCTCAATGTCGATCCTTCTTCGTTCCTGTCGAGGATTTCCCTATCAGGAAATCGGCATATGCGATGTCGCATTTCTCTGGCACCACGAACCTCTGAACTCTGATTTGCGATGGCTCTTTCTTCCGATCCAAGCCCCTTCAGGTTAGCCCCTTCCTCATATGACCTGTCGTTCCACGAGACCACAGCCTGCTCCCGTCGGAATTTCGGATTTCGCGGAAATGATATGCGTGAAACTCGTGCCCTCAAAATTTCCGATTCTCCGATTCCCGATGCCACCTTGCATTCACCCCTGCAAAGGTTGACTTCTCCGACACCTGTCCTCCTCTTCAGTGCCTATGGCTCGAACTTCCATGCGATCGGGAAATCGCGATAACCGTTACACAAAGTCACGAGGTTCTCCAAGTCCTGAACCCCGACGACATCTGTCTTCTGCGGTGACCCTGTAGCTGTGTGTTCGTTGTGATTCGGAGTTTCGCGACTCCTGCGGTCACAATTCTCTCTTCATCGGGAACCCCAATTTTTCGATGAGTCAAGTCTCGATGACTCCCTGACTCCTTCTCTTATTTGCTAGGCTTAAATCCTGTCCAACTTTCCCAATATCTGATGGCTGACAGAACTTCGTCAATCTCCTCTGTGGATCCTCGCTGTCGATCCCTCCTCCGTGAGGATTTCTTAAAATGACTAAGTGTTTCCTCTCGCACTTGCCTTCCACACCTGCACTAAAAACTCTTCCTTGAAATGTTTCACGAAACACTTCCTCTGCTCTTCTTTGATGATACCCACAAAGTTTCTAAACCTCCTGAGCTTCTCTACTCTAAATCCTTCAGAGGAATTTATGCGCACCCCTTGCGCAATCTTTCAACAACTCCTAAGTGTTGAATCCCTTCAACTCTGCGCACTTCCTGCAGCAGCAGTCTTCAATTTCCCTTTTCTCAGATTCGGAACTGAGACTTCTTCTCCTGCCTGCGCACTCCTTGCCCGGCTTTAACAACTCAATTCCACTCCTGGGTAAATGAAAATAAAGGTTAAAATATTGAGCCTTCATCAACGCACTCCTTGCGGATGAATTCAACTGCAAGCTTGGCAGGAATCTCCCGGCTCAGATAGAGAAACAATTGAAACTTATTCTCTTCCCTTTCTGACTTCAGCTAAAACCTGAAATCACATGCACAACATATACAAATAAAATGCATCACCAGAAAACAGACATTCATGAGCACATAAACAACATACATAGAGAAACAACACCAACCATGAATTTGAATCAAAATTTCATTCTATTAATTCAACACATCTGTACATGGGTGTTCTTCACAATTTCCCTGCTTGCTCTTTTCTTCTGAATGCTTGATTCTRAATAATGTTAYAATKTACAAGTGAGGGTGTCTATATCCGTTTCCCTCCCGAAATCTAAAACTGTCTAATCTAGAAATAAATCCTATCTACCTGCATTAAATCTATTAAATGCCTTCTATCTAATTCAGACAAGAGCGTATGGCTTGAGGTCTGATACAACATACAAAAGGTGCTTTCATAAATGGTTCATTTATACATTGGCGCATCCTCTTGAATGAAAATTCAAAAACTTTCTACTAGCTTGTCCAGCTGTTCATTTCCTTCCACGTTGGCTCGCTTGTTGTGGGCGATGCTCCTGCATCAATAACTCGTGGAGTCAACATTGTACCAGGTGAACTTGTGGGAGACTAAGGGATTCTAAGTAATAAATCCCCCACCTTATTGCGCTCCCCTTAGAATCATCACGAGAGAATGTCGCAGTTTTCCCTCATGGCATCGTGGGTCCTCTCGAACTAGGTAATCGTTAACCTACAGTTTGAGCCACAGCGGGAGTCCTAGTAGGCTGTGGGAGGGATGTTGTCCACACCTCTCGCTCAACCTCTCTGGAAATCATGTGTGGCCCCTTTACTCCATATGTGAGTCTGGTCAGCAAGATATCGTCAGCCTGCATCATCAACAAACATGTCAAAACATGTCCACATCATATCATCTGATCAAATGTACTAAAATCATAGTAAAACAATCAAACCCCAATATCACACTCCCTAACTCGATCCAGAGTCCAAGGGGTTCCGTCGATGCCTCTGCATCCTCAAAGTCCAAAACCCTGCACACTCAGTAAAACCTAGTCAATAGCACCTGTCTATGTCAATGTAGTAAACATCATGTCATCTATCATAACACATCATAATTAAGGAAAAATGTTTTCGTATCATAAAAGTTCAGATCACTTGCGAGAAAGTGTCCTAAAAGAATAATTTTTCTCAGTCCACCACAATGGGATGTTACATACACCCCCTCTTGGTCTAAAATTTCTCCCAAAGTTTCATAGTATAAATGATGAAATAAATGTATCACAGTATCATAAGTCTATCTATCAAACAAAAATGGAAACTGTTGGCGCATATCATATGCTTCCTCCCAGGACGCTGAGTGTGGACTATAATTGTCCCGTTGGACCTTGACCTGGTCTACCGTTCGACGTCGTAACTGTCAAATGCGATGATCTAATATGTAGACTGACTCAGCCGTGAGTTCTCCCTCATCTGATACCTGCAAGGAACTCATGTCAATCACATGTGTAGGATCACTAATGTAATGTATCAAAACAGATACATGAAAAACATCGTGCATATGCCTCAAGGAATCAGGAAAGACTAGTCGATAGGCCATGGACCCCTTTCTCTCCACAATCTCCAAAGGTCCCACAAACCTAGGAGAGAGTTTAGCTCCCTTTCCAAACTTGATCGAACTCTTATGTGGTTTAACCCACAAGAAGACTCGACCTCCGACCTCGTAACTACGGTCGACTCGATGCACATCGACATAACTGTTCTATCAATCCTGTGCTTCTTTAATCCTTTTTCTTATGATTTGCATTTCCTCTTCCATTTCTTGGATCGCTTCTGGTCCCACCAGGACCTTGTTCTCAACCCGATCCCAAATCAAGGGCATCTGACATAGTCACTCGTAAAGAAACTCGAAAGGCACTGTTTTAATGGCGCTTTGGTAAATGTTGTTGTAAGTGAACTCTACTAGAGGCAAGAATTCTTCCCAATGCTTTTGTTGGTGCATCACGTACATGCGCAACATGTCCTCCAAGTTTTGGTTCATTCATTTAGTCCATCTGTCAGTCTCTGGGTGATACGAAGTACTAAAGTTAAGTTGGGTTCCCAAGGCCTCTTGAAAACTCGTCCAAAATCGTTCAGTAAACACCGATCCTCGATCGGATATAATCCTCTTAGGCATGCCATGCAGCCTCACAATCTCACAGATGAAAACTCTAGCAATGTCAGGTTCTTGATATGTCGTACACACAAGAATAAAGTGATCACTCTTCGTTAGAATGTCTACTACTACTAAAATCGAGTCATGTCTCCTTGCCGTCAGTGGCAATCCAACAATAAAATCCATTGAAATGACCTCCCATTTCGATTCCGGAATAGCATGTGGTTGTAGTAATCCTGTTGGGTGTCTATGTTTATCCTTTACCTGCTGACACTCCAGAAACCTCGCCACATATTTAACTATGTTGGCCTTCATTCCCCTCCAGAAGAATAAGGGTTGAAGATCTTCCTGCATCTTCATGACTCCTGGGTGCGCCATGTAAACTGATCTATGAGCCTCGCTCAGGATCAACATCCTCAACTCGTTGTTTGGCGGTACGTAAATATGACTTTTATACCTCAATAACCCATCGTTGTCAAATGAATATCCCTCATATCATGGTACCATCATTGCGTTTTGTTCGATAAAACCCTTGACTTCTTTGTACCAATCATCGTCACACTGTAATGTGAGAATATTTTCACGTAGATTCATCTGAAGAGGCAACATCGAAATGATGCGTGGTCTCAGACTCAAAGCATATACCACTAGGTTCATTGTTCCCTTTATGTAAGCAATCTCAAAGTCATACTCTCTAAGAAATTCTGACCAACGTCGTTGTTGTGCGTTCAGGTCACTTTATGTAAAAATGTGTTGTAGTCCACAATGATCAGTCCTTAGTTCAAATTTTCATCCAACAAGGTAGTGTCTCCAAACCTTCAAGGCATATATGATGGCTAATAACTCCAAATCATGCATCGTGTAGTTCTCCTCATGCCTTCTCAGTTTCCTCGAAATGTAAGCAACTACTCGTCCATCTTGCATCAAGACTCGACCTAAACCTTCCTTGGATGCATCAGTTCATACCAAGAAGTCCGCATCCATGTGAGGGACCTTTAGTGTCAATGCTATTGTCAAAAACTCTTTAAACCTCTGAAATGCTTCAACCCATTTCTCGGTCCAAACAAACTTCTTGTTTTTCTTCTGCAATTTCATGATCAGATTTGCTATATTCAAAAATCCCTCGACAAACCGTCGGTAGTATCCTGCTAAACCCATAAATCTATGCACCTCTGTGACATTCATTGGCGCAGGCCATTCCATAATAGCCTCGACCTTGGCTGGATCCATGGAGATACCTTCGTCGGAGATGACATTCCCTAAGTAGTGAATCCTCGATTGATAAAAAGAGCATTTGGACAAATTCCCATACAATTTGTGCTCTCGCAGACACTATAGTACCAAGCGCAAGTTCTCGTCATGCTCCTCCGTTGTCGGAGAGTAGATAAAAATATCGTCAATGAATACTTTGACAAACTTGTCCAAGTACTCACGAAACACCCCATTCATCAAACTCATAAATACTCCAGGGGTGTTTGTCAGTCCAAACGACAAAACAGTAAACTCATAATGTCCAAATCTCGTCTTAAAGGCGGTCTTAGAGACATCATCCTCCTTGATCTGCAACTGGTGATACCCTGATCGCAAATCGATCTTGGAGAACATCGTTGCACCCTTCATTTGATTGAACAGATCATCAATTCTTGGCAAGGGATACTAATTCTTGATCGTAGCCTTGTTCAGCTGACGGTAGTCAATGCAAAGCCTCCACGATCCATCCTTCTTTCGTATGAAAATAACAGGTGCACCCCACGGTGACACACTAGGACGAATCAGTCCTAGGTCCAACAACTCCTTCAGTTGCATTTTCAACTCTTAAAACTCTAGGTTTGACATCCTATAAGGTGTTCTTTCTATCGGTTTGGTCCCTAGTTTCAGGTCTATGTTAAACTCCAATTCCCTTTCCCGTGGCATCCCAGGTAACTCCTATGGAAATACATCCACAAACTGTCTCACCACTGGAAGGTGTTCTAGACCTTTCTCTACTCCCTTCTCGTTTAGCGCAAGGATTTCATAAAGCCTGCACCCCTTGTGCATACTCTTCCGTAACTGTAAGGAAGAGAAGAACCTAAGGGAAACTCCCTGGTTCTGTCCTACAATGACACGTCTCTGGCCCTCATCATCGACCAAGCTCAATCGTTTTGTCTTACATTTGAGTATTGCCTCATGCGACTCCAACCAATCCATACCAATCATGACATCATAAGATCCTAATATCGTGACGTACAAGTTGGCCCTCATGAAAAAATCTCCCAGGTTAAGGGCTCAATCCGTAACCTTTCCTCCAACCTTATGTTTGGCTCCAGAAGCCATCTCTACGATTCTAAACTCGTCCTGTTTGTCTGCCTTTACCTTAATCCTTTTTAGTGCTGCACCAGAAATGAAACTCTCGGTAGCACTGAGATCTATTAAAACACTAAGGGTTTAGTCAGTGACAATACCTATCATCTCGAGCACAGTCGACTGGTGCTCTCCCTGGCGGTTATTCACCGCTACATGAATCTGATGGACCTTTCCCATATCTCCCACTATAGTGGGTCCAGATGACCTGGATGCTTTGGTCCTCTCCAAAGGATAGTCGTGTTGGTAGTGTAGCTCCCCACACGTCCAATACCCCTTCCTCAACCCAGTAGCCTTGGTACCTGAAGTAGAAGTAGAGGGCCCACCGTCCTGGAACCCTGGTTTGTTCTATTGAATAGGCCTAAACTATTTTTGTTGTGGGCAACACTGCTACTAATGTTGTGGTCCCTGATAAGGTGTCTGCTGCTGAGGCGACAGTTGTTGGGTTGTAGTGAAAGTGGATCCCCTCTGGAAGCCACGATACCCCGACATATGTCTCGATGGTGTCTGGTGCTGCGGTGTTCCAGATGAACCTGCCCTGCTGGTCTCACTGGAGTCCTGGTATGAGCTCCACTGATAATCTCTTCTTCTGTTACGCGGGCCTTTTGGATGGCATCGTGCAAGGTTTGAGGCATCAAAATCCTAACCTTTGCACGCAGGCTGTCGTTAAGGCCGAATACAAACCTGTTGACCTTGAGTTTCTCTGTGTTAAGGTGCAGAGCATACCAGAGCATCTCCATAAAACATGCCTCGTACTCGAGCACCGTACAACCTCCCTGTCGTAAGGCATTGAACTCATTGAGATGACGCTCAATGAATTCCTCTAAAAGGTACCTCTCTCGATACTATTCCTCGAACAGTTCCCATGAAACATCTTTGACGACCATGTTCAGCTGCAGTAGGAGCATCTTCCACCATAGAAGGGCGCTCCCCTTTAGTTGAAAGACCACCATGCGAACCTTCATGTTGGAGGTATAATCGTGAAGTGAGATGCACATCACCATGTTCTCCAACCATGCCTAGATGGCTACACCATCAGGGGCACCAAAGAACTCGGGAAATTTGACTTTCTTGAGTTCACAATGAATGATACCAGTAACGGCCGATGCGCGCTGCAGAACCTCAGCGGGTGTCGGCGCCCTGGCCTCATCTCTATCCAAATGGCTTATCAGTGCCTCAGACATGCATTAGAAATATCTCATCATCCCAGCAACATCGCCAACTTCTATCTGCTCCTGTCCACGAACCTGCTCGTCTCCCTGGGGGTTAGACCCCTCAGGTGTGGATGTTTCTAGAGGTGTCACACCTCCTCCCCTAGCACTCCGTCATCTGCCTCCGCGATGTCCTCTAACCATGATGACCTGCAACACACAATCAACTCAATCAGCAATAGTATAATCAAATCATGTCAATGAAAGCCGTAGCGATCCCAAGTCAAGGGTCGAACCCACTCTGATACCATATGTAACGATCCTCCTTGTTACGACGAAAAACCTCTTTATAACAAGTGAAATTTTTTATTTTTTTTGTGTGCGTGTGTGCAAGGTATCAAGAAATTATACTTGGCGCTGCCACATGACGACGAATCATGACGCATGCAACTACAATATCAACATAAAGGTCTAAAATGCACATCAACATCTACCAGTAATGAACAACAATCGATCGATAAATAATAAGACTGAGTACCTGCCCACCCTACCTTGCAATGGTTAGGACCTCCAAGACACATAAGCAACGCTCAAGCCCAGGTTCCCATCGATTTTAACCATTTAAGGTCTGAGGGATGGCGACTGTTCTGAGGAACATGGAGGTGTCTATGTCCCGCCTGACACAATAAGACCAAGCCTACTAAGCCAATGATAAAGACACAACCATCAAATCACAGTCAACAAGGTTATCTATATTAAGGTAAAATGCGATAGTGAATTATTAATCACTCATTAAATTACTCATTTTAGTATTGCATGGGAGGTGTACTTTAAATCAAATTTCAAGACTATGACCATTTATACAGCAAGTAGGGTAATTGACAGAGTCTATTCCACCCTCCATTACGAGCCCATCTTTGCATGTACCAAGTGCATAAAGGCATCAAGGCATAATCTAAATCAAGTTGTAAAGGACATTACCAAACATGTTCGAAATTAAGACCATTCGCTGGTGGATAAGGGTAATGTCTCTGGTGTTAATACTAGCTTGTTTTAGCTTTGTGTATAGATTCATTACCGTAAAATAATAACAACCATACATTTATATCACCATATCCTGGCCATATTTTACAATTACAATGCATCTTATATGTTATCTAATAACCAAAAAACTACAATAACCCTTACCATACATGATAACCACTTTACATTTTATGTTATGAAAATCTTGCAAATAAATTACAATTACCAACATTTAATTTATTATCAAATAACAATAAAACTACAATATCCTTTACCATACATGATAAAAACATTGCAAATATACAATGAGGAGCTTACATTTCATAAGTTATCAATGCTAACATAGCATTCTTCATTTTGCAAGAACCTTACAAATACAAGTTTCAACCAATAAATTAAAATGAACTTACATTACAATAATATTACAATATAAATACAGATGATGAACATAATGAAACAAATCATAATGGATTCATAATGTAAATCGTTTTGTGATTAAAATTATTTCTATTGAAAATCATATTCCTTTTGTTACAACTGAAAATCATATTCCTTATTTTACACCTGGAAATCATCTTTTGTTCATCCTAGTCATTTTTATTCCTTTTATGAAAAATAAAATCATAATATAAATCATCCTCCTTTAATTTCAACTAAAATTCATATTCTTCTAATTACACCTGAAAGTCATATTCAGTTAGCATCGTTATTTTTATTCTTTTATGAAAATAAAATTGCAATAAAAATCATATGCCTTTTTATATATCTGAAATGAAAATCCTAAGGAAGGATGAGGCGTTTGAAGAGAAGACTAAGCGCCTGTGCTGTCAGGGTGGTTCACAGCAGAGGAGGGTTATTACCATTGTAGATGGAGGGCGCAGCTGGCAGTGACAAAGGCGCGAATCTAGAGATATGCAGAGGCGAAATTTCATACAGCCAAATCGCAGGGATTTATAACACCATACGCAGAGATTACGTGGTTGAAATTTGTGGGCTATCCTCCATCAAATTTGACACAACCCGCACCCCTCGTAGTACGATCACCTACACCAGGACCTTCTCTTCTATCGGCCCAAAGAGTGTCAATACTCTTCTATCTTCCAATCGTAAGATCTGCACCCACAGTTCTTTCCCCGTGACCCTCCTTCTTGATCTATGGGAGGATCGGAACTCGCTGCCTCGCAAGTTCAACTGTAGTGCGATGCCCCTTTGGATCCCTGAGACCCGAGATGTCAGTCAACGCTGACTTCCTTCCTCCGCTATCGGACCTTTGGTCTCATCGCATCTTCGCAACTCGCGATACCAACCACTCGGGGTTCAAACCTCCGATACCCGATGCGCTGAATGCCGAGACTTGCAATCTCACTCTCTCACGTCTTCACCACTCACGAGAGAAGTCTCTTAGCCCTTCAACTCCCAAGACCCGATGTTCCGAGATCACCTGCCACGTCCCCATGATCTACGAAATTCCTCAGAACTTCGCACCTCGCGATCTCCACGGCCAAATTTCTAATCGCTTTCACGTGAAACGCCGATATGCCTGATCCACGAACAAAGTCACACTCCCCATGATTCTAATCGATGCCCCTGCTCTTCCTGGACTACAAACTTCTTCCTCTTGCACTATAGACTTCACGTCCACTCTCCTCCTTGCGCAATCCTCGAACAAGAAGTGTCTCTTTTGTTCGTCAACCTGCATCAATTCTTTGTGACCTGCTCACGCACAACTTTTCTCTGCTGCCCTTCGACAACTTCGAATACCTATCCCTTCTGAGCCTCCATGACTTCAATCCCTCAGGAAGAACTCCTTGCATGCATCCCTTGCGGAAAATCTTCAATCACGACAAAGTGATGAAGTCTTTGATCCTGCGCACTCTTGCGGCAGAAATCCTTTAACTCTTTTCTCAGAATCGAAACCCTGAGTCTTCATCTAGCCTGTGCATGCCTTGCACGGCTCTGGTGCCAAATCTGCACTTTTGAGATGAATGAGGACAAAAGCTTTCTCTATATGAACCCTGTAGTCACGCACTCCTTGCGGACAAATTCAACTGCACTCCTTGTAGGAATCCTCTGGTTCACTTAGAGAAACAATTGAATCTCATTCACTCTTCCTCTTAGACTTCATTCAACTATGAAATCACATACACAACATATATAAAAGCAAATTTATGACAAGAAGCAAACATCCACGAGCAAAATATCAACAATACACAGAGAGTAACACAACCATGGAATTGAATCAAAGCTTTCTATTAATTCAATATCTCTACATGGAGGTTCTTCATACACTTCTCTGCGTGCTCTTCTCTTCAGAATGCTTGATTATTATTCAATGTACAAAGGAGGGTGTCTATATCTCGTTTCCCTCTCGAGCTCTAAAGCTATCAAATATAAAATTAAATGTTCTATCTACTTTACATTAACTATCTTAAATGCCTCATCTACCTAAGGACGTGAGCTATCTGCTCAAGGTCCATTACAATATACAAAGTGTGCTTCATTAATTCTCCACATTAATGTTTGGCGCAACCATTCCAAAGTGAAATTCAAAAAAAGAAATCCGCTGGCTTGTCTAGCTATCCTCTGCTCTCGCGCTGGCTCACTTGACGTGTTCGTGATGCTCCTGCATCATACTCCTCATCTTGAAAATATTCATGGGCTCCTGTCCATGAGCTCCTGCACGGTTTGTCCATGCTTCTATATTATCACCTCAATTTCCCAGCTGACATCCTCCACTGGGTGATTCTTCCACTTTATCAGGTACTCAAAATACTGCTTGCGCCTGGTTTTCTTACCCACTCGCTTGTCCAGTATGCACTCCATATGCAGCTTCTCTGCAACTGGTAATTGTTTTTCCCACTGGATCACTGGTTCCTCAATTCTAGCCTCTGTTTCTCCAGCCTTGTATGGGTATAAATCCGAAATGTTGAATATCAGAGATATCCCGATGCCATCCGACAACTCAATCTCATAAGCGTTTTCACCAAATTTCTTCAGGACTCTGCATGGCTCGATTTTCTTCATTTTCATCTTGTTGTATGTTCCCCTTGGGAACCTTTCTTTTCTCAGATGTGCCAGAACAAGATCCCCAACTTCAAACTGAAGTTGTCTCCATTGTTGATCTGCTCTGTGCTTATACTCCTGATTTGAGTCGATCAGCCCCTGCTTCACCTTACTGTGAAGTTCCTACATTGCCTCAACGAACTCTTCTACACTAGCGCTGCTAGTCGCAGTCTGTTCCGACTCCCTGAGTTCAGAAACCCCTCTGGGTTGTGTCAAATACACAATCTGAAATGGACTTTTTCCTACGCTGTGATTCACATAATCGTTGTAAGCAAATTCTTCCTGTGGAAACACATTGTCCCAGTTGTTATGGTGCTCCGTCACCAGGATCCTCAATAAATATCCCAGACTTACGTTGACCACTTCTGTCTGTCCATCTATCTGAGGATGATAAGAAGAACTAAACGCTAGGTTAGTTCCTAACTTCTTCCATAGCGTCCTCCAAAAATGACCTATAAATTTTGTATCCCTGTCCGAGACTATGCTTCTCGACAATCCATGAAGTCTAACAACCTCTTTGAAAAACAAGTTCGCGATGTGTGTCGCATCACTGGTATTCTGGCATGGGATGAAATGTGCCTTCTTTGAAAACTTGTCTACCACCACAAAGATTGAATCAACCCCTCTCTGAATCCTCGGCAATCCTAATACAAAATCCATACTGATCACTTCTCATGGTCTCTCCAGTATGGGCAATGGCTGATAAAGTCCTGCATTCTGCTTTCTCCCTTTCGAATGCTGACAAATCCTTCATCTGTCAACAAACCTCTTGACATCTGCTCGCATGCCTGGCCAAAAATATGACTCGTTTAATTTGGAAAATGTTTTGTCTTGACCGAAATGTCCAGCCAATCCACCGCTGTGCTTCTCTTTTAACAGGTTCTCCCTCATGGAGCAATTTTGTATACACAGTTGATTGCCTTTGAACAAAAATCCTTCTTGGATCATATAATCTATCCATGGGCTTCTATCCCTGAGAACCGAATTCTCAGCTGCCTCGTATGCTTCTCCAAAATCTGCATCTCCTGTGTACATGTCTTTCAGATTCTCAAAACCCAACGTCTTGACTCTGAACTCTTGCAACAACAAACATTTCCTGCTCAAAGCATCAACCACTTTGTTAGCAGTTCCTGAAATGTGGTTGATCACAAACGTGAAATTATGCATGTACTCTACCCATTTTGCATGCTTCTAATTCAACTTCTCTTGTTGACTGACAAATTGTAATGCATGATTATCACTATACAGAACAAATTCCTTGGGTATCAAGTAATGCCTCCACTTCTTTAATGCCTGTATGATAGCATAAAATTCCTTATCATACGTGGAGTATTTCATTTTTTCTTCATCCAGCTTTTCACTGAAATATGCAACTGGCCTGTCTTCCTGACATAAGACGGCTCCTATGGAATATCCACTAGCATCACATTTCACTTGAAATGTCTTCTGAAAATCTGGCAACACCAACACTGGTTGCTCTGTGATCTTTCACTTTAACAGATTGAATCTCTTCTCAGCCTCGACTATCCAATGAAAAACTTTATGCTACTTTTTCACCGTGTCCATCATTGCTGCACTAATTACACTGAAATTCCTAATGAATTTTCTATAGAAACTAGCCAGTCCATGGAAACTTCTCACTTCGAATACATTTCTGGGTGATGGCCAATTCTTGATCACGTCCACCTTTTCCGGATCCATCTTCAATTCATTCGTTGAAATAACAAAACCCAAATAAATGAGCTCTGTCTTCATAAATGAGGACTTCTTCATATTGATCAACAGCTTTTCCTACTGTAGCTTTCTCATCACTATGGCCAAATGCTTCAGATGTTCAACCTTGGTCTTACTGAAGATCAATATATCCTCCAGATATACGACAACAAACTTGCCAATGAACTCCTCCAGAACTTCATTCATCAGCCTCATGAATGTGCTTGGCGCGTTTGTCAAACCAAACGACATGACCAGCCATTCGTACAAACCTTCATTTGTTTTGAATGTTGTCTTCCATTCATCACCCTCTCTCATGCGAATCTGATGATATCCACTCTTGAGATCAATCTTTGAAAAGAAATTTGCCCCACTCAGGCAATCCATCAGATCATCCATTCTCGGCAATGGAAATCTGTACCTGATGGTNCCTGTGGCGTCAATCTATACACGGCCTTATTCGGTAAACTCGCTCCTGGTATGAGGTCAATGTGGTGACTCACACTCCTCATTGGTGGAAACGAACGAGGTAGTTCGTCCACGATGATGTCAGTGAACTCTTTCAGCAGTTCCTGAATCTCATCCGGTAGGTCGTCCACCCTTGTGCTAGTCAGAACAATCCTCGGTTTTCTGACAACAAAGAATTGTGGATTTTCTTTCTTCTCCATCTCTGTGAGAAGCTCCTTCCCACTCATGAGAAGTATTGCATTGCTTACTTCCGGTTTCACTTCTTTATATTTTATCGGAAGCAATCTGTGTGTTCTCCCACCCTTCTCTAGAGTGTATGTGTTCATTCTCCTATCATGAACCACATTTCTGTCATATTGCCATGGTCTACCCAGCAATACATGACATACATACATGGGAATGACATCACACAAGATATTATCCTTATATTCCCCCATCTTAAATTCAACTAAACATTGTTTAGTGACACTCACCTGATGTCCCTTCTGTAGCCATGAGACTTTATATGGGCTCGGGTGATCAGTTGTCTCCAGCTCTAGTTTCTCCACCATCTTGGTTGAAACGAGATTGTCGGTGCTTCCACTGTCCACGATAACCCTGCACTTCCAGCCCTTGGTTTTGCATGTGGTTCTGAACAGTCTGGTCCTCTGAGCTGTGTCCTTCACCTCCTTCTCAGGTGTTAAGAGAACTTTGTGCACCGTCAGTGACTTCCCACTTCCAGTGTCTTCATCCTCAACATCACGCCTCTGTGCCTTAGTGATGTGAGCTTCTCCTCCGTCCTTCTTTTTCTCTGGAAACTCGAACGAGTTATAACCATTCTTTCCACATGTAAAACACGTGATTACTCCACCTCTTCCTCTACCTCAACCTCTAGTATGAGGAAGTGTGTTTGCATCAGCATAATATCCTCACTGATCAATCTGTTGTCCTCTCGGGTCAACATATGGCTGCCTCTGTTGTGAGGTTCCACCTCTCTCAACCTTACCCTGAGGTCTCCTCCATTCCTCCTTGGGTTTCTCATATCTCTCCTGGGAAACTGCCTTGCCTCTGGGATGACTTCTTCCTCGCCCTCACTGACCTTGCTCAGGGCTCAGCTTCTCTTCGGCTTTAAGAGCCAATTAGTAATAATCTTCCACCGTCCTGATGGTTAGCATGCTTAGTTCATCCTGAATGTCATATTTCAGACCATTCAGGTATCTCACCACCCTCTCATCATCTCTCTCCCGATGACCTGCTCTAATGTTCAGTCGGTAGAACTCCTCAGTGTATTCCTTCACCGCCTTCAACTTCTGTCTCAGGTTCTGCATCCGCCTGAACAGTGTGATTTGGTAATCTCTTGGGATGAACTTCGCTTTCATCTTCACGATCATTCGATCCCAGATTTTGATCTTTTGTTTTCCCTTGTAGCGTCTGTCAGCTTGTAGCTCATCCCACCACAAAGATGCATGTCCCTTCAAGTGCGTAACTGCATGCTTGACCTTCTTATCCGCTTCAATATCCTCATAGTCAAAGTAGGTTTCAAGAGATCTTATCCAATCTAGCAGCTCTTCTGCATCCAGACTCCCTTCATAGACTGGGATATCCATCTTCGCCTTCGCACCCATCCTTGCGATGGCTTTGATCAACCGCTCTGTCGATGCATCTTCTGTTGTGACCTGTTCTTCATGTCCAGCTTCTTCTTCGACCTCAGAATCACTAAGATCCCCTGCAGCAACTCTGCGTCTTTGTCCTATCTCCATCTCCTCAAGCCTTGCTCGAAGATCTCTCATCTGCCACTCCATTTCTAGATTTCCTGCTGGTCTACCTCTTCTTCTCACCTCCCTGTCTTCTGGGTCTGGTGATTGTCTTTCTCTTCTGGGCAGCATGATGTATTCCCTTCTCTGCTACAGAAAGCAAAGAAATCCCCGCTCTAATACCACACCTGACGCAACCCGCACCCCTCATAGTATGGTCGCCTACACGAGGGCCTTCTCTTCTCTCAGCCCGAAGAGTGTCGATACTCTTCTATCCTCCAATCGAAAGATCTACACCCATAGTTCTTTCCCCGCGACCCTCCTTCTTGATCTATCGGAGGATCGGAACTCGCTGCCTCGCAAGTTCAACCATAGTGCGATACCCCTTTGGATCCCCGAGACTCGAGATGTCAGTCAACGCTGACTTCCTTCCTCCGCTATCGGACCTTCAGTCTTATCGCGTCTTTGTAAATCGCGATACCAACCCCTCAGGGTTCAAACCTCCGATACCCGATGCGCCGAATGCCGAGACTCGCGATCTCTCTCTCTCGCGTCTTCTCCACTCGCGAGACAAATCTCTTAGCCCTTCAACTCCTGAGACCCGATGTTCCGAGATCACCTACCATGTCCCCACGATCTATGAAATTCCTCGAAACTTCGCACCTCGCGATCTCCACGACCAAATTTCTAATCGCTTTCACACGAAACGCCGATATGCCCGATCCATGAATAGAGTCACACTCCCCGTGATTCTAATCGACGCCCCTGCTCTTCCCGGACTTCAAACTTCTTCTGCCTGCACTGTAGACTTCACGTCCAGTCTCCTCCTTGCGCAATCCTCGAACAAGAAGTGTCTCTTTTGTCCGTCAACCTGCGTCAATTCCTTGTGACCTGCTCACACACAACTTTTCTCCACTGCCCTTCGACAACTTTGAAGACCTATCCCTTCTGATATTGCACGACTTCAATCCCTCAGGAAGAACTCCTTGCACGCATCCCTTGCGGCAAATCTTCAATCACAACTAAGTGAAGAAGTCTTTGATCCTACGCACTCTTGCGGCAGAAATCCTTCAACTCTTTTCTCAGAATCGCAACCCTGAGTCTTCGTCTAGCCTGTGCATGCCTTGCATGGCTCCGATGCCAAATCTGCACTTCTGAGATGAATGAGGACAAAAACTTTCTCTAATTGAACCCTGCAGTCACGCACTCCTTGCGGACAAATTCAACTGCACTCCTTGCAGGAATCCTCTGGTTCACTTAGAGAAACTATTGAATCTCATTCACTCTTCCTCTCAGACTTCATTCAACTATGAAATCACATACACAACATATATAAAAGCAAATTTATGACAAGAAGAAAACATCCACGAGCAAAATATCAACAATACACAGAGAGTAACACAACCATGGAATTGAATCAAAGCTTTCTATTAATTCAATATCTCTACATGGAGTTTCTTCATACACTTATCTGCATGCTCTTCTCTTCAGAATGCTTGATTATTATTCAATGTACAAAGGAGGGTGTCTATATCCCATTTCCCTCTCGAGCTCTAAAGCTATCAAATCTAAAACTAAATGTTCTATCTACTTTACATTAACTATCTTAAATGCCTCATCTACCTAAGGACGTGAGCTATCCTCTCAAGGTCCATTACAATATACAAAGTGTGCTTCATTAATTCTCCACATTAATGTTTGGCGCAACCATTCCAAAGTGAAATTCAAAAGAAGAAATCCACTGGCTTGTCCAGCTGTCCTCTGCTCTCACGCTGGCTCGCTTGACGTGTTCGTGATGCTCCTGCATCATACTCCTCGACTTGAAAATATTCATGGGCTCCTTTCCATGAGCTCCTGCATGGTCTGTCCATGCTTCTGTATTATCACCTTAGTTTCCTAGCTGGCATCCTCCACTGGGTGATTCTTCCACTTTATCAGGTACTCAAAATACTGCTTGCGCCTGGTTTTCTTACCCACTCGCTTGTCCAGTATGCACTCCATCTGCGCATTCTATGCAACTGGTAATTGTTTTTCCCACTGGATCACTAGTTCCTCAGTTCCAGCCTCTATTTCTCCAGCCTTGTATGGGTATAAATCCAAAATGTTGAATATCGGAGATATCCCAATGCCATCCGGAAACTCAATCTCATAAGCGTTTTTGCCAAATTTCTTCAGGACTCTGCATGGCCCGATTTTCTTCATTTTCATCTTGTTGTATGTTCCCCTTGGGAACCTTTCTTTTCTCAGATGTGCCAAAACAAGATCCCCAACTTCAAAATGAAGTTGTCTCCGATGTTGATCTTCTCTGTGCTTGTACTCCTGATTTGAGTCGATCAGTCACTGCTTCACCTTACTGTGAAGTTCCTGCATTGCCTCAGGGAACTCTTCTACACTAGCGCTACTAATCGCAGTCTGTTCCGACTCCCTGAGTTCAGAAACCCCTCTGGGTTGTGTCCCATACACAATCTAAAATGGACTTTTTCCTGTGCTGCGATTCACAGAATCGTTGTACGCAAATTCTGCCTGTGGCAACACATTGTCCCAGCTGTTATGGTGCTCTGTCACCAGGTTCCTCAATAAATCTCCCAGACTTCTGTTGACCACTTCTGTTTGTCCGTATTTTTGAGGATGATAAGCAGAACTAAACGCCAGGTTAGTTCCTAACTTCTTCCATAGCATCCTCCAAAAATGACCTATGAATTTCGTATCCCTGTCCGAGACTATGCTTCTCGACAATCCATGAAGTCTAACAACCTCTTTGAAAAACAAGTTTGCGATGTGCATCGCATCGCTGGTCTTCTCGCACGGGATGAAATGTGCCATCCTTGAAAACCTTTCTAGCACCACAAAGATGGAATCAACCCCTCTTTGCGTCCTCGATAGTCCTAATACAAAATCCATATTGATTGCTTCCCATGGTCTCTCCGGTATGGGCAATGGCTGATAAAGACCTGCATTCTGCTTTCTCCCTTTCGAATGATGACAAATCCTGCATCTATCAACAAACCTCTTGACATATGCTCGCATGCCTGGCCAAAAATATGACTCGTTTAATTTGGCAAACGTTTTGTCTTGACCGAAATGTCCGACCAATCCATCGTTGTGCTTCTCTTTTAACAGGTTCTCCCTCATGGAGCAATTTTGTATACACAGTTGATTGCCTTTGAACAACAATCCTTCTTGGATCATATAATCTATCCATGGGCTTCTATCCCTGAGAACCGGATTCTCAGCTGCCTTGTATGCTTCTCCAAAATCTGCATCTCCTGTGTACATGTCTTTCAAATTCTCAAAACCCAACGTCTTAACTCTGAACTCCTGCAACAACAAACATTTCCTGCTCAAAGCATCAACCACTTTGTTAGCAGTTCCTGAAATGTGGTTGATCACAAATGTGAAAATATGCATGTACTCTACCCATTTTGCATGCTTCTGATTCAACTTCTCTTGTTGACTCACAAATTGTAATGCATGATTATCACTATACAGAACAAATTCCTTGGGTATCAAGTAATGCCTCCACTTCTTTAATGCTTGTATGATAGCATAAAATTCCTTATCATACGTGGAGTATTTCAGTTTTGCTTCATCCAACTTTTCACTGAAATATGCAACTGGCCTGTCTTCCTGACTTAAGACCGCTCCTATTGCATATCCACTAGAATCACATTTCACTTGAAATGTCTTCTGAAAATATGGCAACACCAACACTGGTTGCTCTGTGATCTTTCGTTTGAACAGATTGAAGCTCTTCTCAGCCTCGGCTGTCCAATGAAAAACTTTATGCTGCTTTTTCACCGTGTCCATCATTGCTGCACTAATTCCACTGAAATTCCTAATGAATTTTCTGTATAAACTAGCCAGTCCATGGAAACTTCTCACTTCGAATACATTTATGGGTGATGGCCAATTCTTGATCACGTCCACCTTTTCCGGATCCATCTTCAATTCATTCGCTGAAATAACAAAACCCAAATAAATGAGCTTTGTCTTCATAAATGAGGACTTCTTCATATTGATCAACATCTTTTCCTGCTGTAGCTTTCTCATCACTATGGCCAACTTCTTCAGATGTTCAGCCTTGGTCTTACTGAAGATCAATATATCGTCCAGATATACGACAACAAATTTTCCAATGAACTCCTTCAGAACTTCATTCATCAGCCTCATGAATGTGCTTGGCGCGTTTGTCAAACCAAACGGCATGACCAGCCATTCGTACAAACCTTCATTTGTTTTGAATGCTATCTTCCATTCATCACCCTCTCTCATGTGAATCTGATGATATCCAATCTTGAGATCAATCTTTGAAAATAAATTTGCCCCACTCAGGCAATCCATCAGATCATCCATTCTCGGCAGTGGAAATCTGTACCTGATGGTAATTTTATTGATCTCTCTGGAGTCTGTACACATCCTCCAGCCTCCAGCCTTCTTCGGACTTAGCACTATTGGAACATCACACAGACTCAGGCTCTCTCTGACCAATCCTTTGTCTAATAAATCCTGGACCTGGTTTTTGTCCTCCTCATTTTCCTGTGGCATCAATCTATACGCGGCCTTATTCGGTAAACTCGCTCCTGGTATGAGGTCAATCTGGTGACTCACACTCCTCATTGGTGGCAACGAACAAGGTATTTCATCCACGATGATGTCAGTGAACTCTTTCAGCAGTTCCTGAATCTCATCTGGTAAGTCGTCCACCCTTGTGCTAGTCAGAACAATCCTCGGTTTTCTGACAACAAAGAATTGTGGATCTTCTTTCTTCTCCATCTCTGTGAGAAGCTCCTTCCCACTCATGAGAAGTATTGCGTTGCTTAATTCCGGTTTCACTTCTTTATGTTTTATCGGAAGAAATCTGTGTGTTCTCCCACCCTTCTCTAGAGTGTATGTGTTCATTCTCCCATCATGAACCACATTTCTGTCATATTGCCATGGTCTACCCAGCAATACATGACATACATCCATGGGAATGACATCACACGAGATCTTATCCTTATATTCCCCCATCTTAAATTCAACTAAACATTGTTTAGTGACACTCACCTGATGTCCCTTCTGTAGCCATGAGACTTTATATGGGCTCGGGTGATCAGTTGTCTCCATCTCTAGTTTCTCCACCATCTCGGTTGAAACGAGATTGTCGGTGCTTCCACTGTCCATGATAAACTTGCACTTCCAGCCCTTAGTTTTGCATGTGGTTCTGAACAGTCTGGTCCTCTGAGCTGTGTCCTTCACCTCCTTCTCAGGTGTTAAGAGAACTTTGTGCACCATCAGTGACTTCCCACTTCCGGTGTCTTCATCCTCAACATCACGCCTCTGAGCCTCAGTGATGTGAGCTTCTCCTCCATCCTTCTTTTTCTCTTGACACTCGAACGACTTATGCAGATTCTTTCCACATGTAAAACACGTGATTACTCCACCTCTTCCTCTACCTCGACCTCTAGTACGAGGAAGTGTGTTTGCATCAGCATAATCTCCTCGCTGATCAATCTGTTGTCCTCTCGGGTCAACATATGGCTGCCTCTGTTGTGAGGTTCCACCTCTCTCAACCTTACCCTGAGGTCTCCTCCATTACTCCTTGGGTTTCTCATATCTCTCTTGGGAAACTGCCTTGCCTCTGGGCTGACTTCTTCCTCGCCCTAACTGACCTTGCTCACGACTCAGCCTCTCTTCGGCTTTAAGAGCCAATTGGTAAGAATCTTCCACCGTCTTGATGGTTAGCATGCTTAGTTCATCCTGAATGTCGTATCTCAGACCATTCAGGTATCTCTCCACCCTCTCATCATCTCTCTCCCGATGACCTACTCTAATGTTCAGTCGGTAGAACTCCTCGATGTATTCCTTCACCGCCTTCAACTTCTGTCTCAGGTTCTGTATCCACCTGAACAGTGTGATTTGGTAATCTCTTGGGATGAACTTCACTTTCATCTTCGTGATCATTCGATCCCATCTTTTGATCTTTTGTTTTCCCTTGTAGCGTCTGTCAGCTTGTAGCTCATCCCACCACAAAGATGCATGTCCCTTCAAGCGCGTAACTGCATGCTTGACCTTCTTATCCTCTTCGATATCCTCATAGTCAAAGTAGGTTTCAAGAGATCTTATCCAATCTAGCAACTCTTCTGCATTCGGACTCCCTTCATAGACTGGGATATCCATCTTCACCTTCGCACCCATTCTTGTTATGGCTTTGATCAACTGCTCTATCGATGTGTCTTCTTCTATGACCTGTTCTTCATGTCCAGCTTCTTCTTCGACCTCAGAATCACTAAGATCCCCTGCACCAACTCCGCGTCTTTGTGTTGTCTCCATCTCCTCAAGCCTTGCTCGAAGATCTCTCATCTGCCACTCCATTTCTGGATTTCCTACTGGTCTACCTCTTCTTCTCACCTCCTTGTCTTCTGGGTCTGGTGATTGTCTTTCTCTTCTGCGTGGCATGATGTATCCTCTTCTCTTCTACAGAAAGAAAATAAATCCCCGCTCTGATACCACACCTGACGCAACCTGGACCCCTCATAGTACGGTCGCCTACACCAGGACCTTCTCTTCTCTCGGCCCAAAGAGTGTCGATACTCTTCTATCCTCCAATCGAAAGATCTACACCCACACTTCTTTCTCCGCGACCCTCCTTCTTGATCTATCGGAGGATCAGAACTCGCTGCGTCGCAAGTTCAACCGTAGTGCGATACCCCTTCGGATCCCTGAGACCCGAGATGTTAGTCAATGCCGACTTCCTTCCTCCGCTATCGGACCTTTGGTCTTATCGTGTCTTCGCAAGTCGCGATACCAACCACTCGGGCTTCAAACCTCCGATACCCGATGCGCCGAATGCCGAGACTCGCGATCTCTCTCTCTCGCATCTTCGCCACTCGCGAGACAAATCTCTTAGCCCTTCAACTCCCGAGACCCGATGTTCCAAGAATACCTGCCACGTCCCCACGATATACAAAATGCCTCGGAACTTCACACCTCGCGATCTCCACGGCCAAATTTCTAATCGCTTTCACGCGAAACGCCGATATGCCTGATCCACGAATAGAGTCACACTCCCCGTGATTCTAATCGATGCCCCTGCTCTTCCTGGACTTGAAACTTCTTCCGCCTGCACTGTAGACTTCACGTCCACTCTCCTCCTTGCACAATCCTCGAACAAGAGGTGTCTCTTTTTTCCGTCAACCTGCGTCAATTCTTTGTGACCTGCTCACGCACAACTTTTCTCCACTGACCTATCCCTTCTGAGCTTCCACGACTTCAATCCCTCAGGAAGAACTCCTTGCACGCATCCCTTGTGGCAAATCTTCAATCACGACTAAGTTATGAAGTCTTTGATCCTGCGCACTCTTGCGGCATAAATCCTTCAACTCTTTGCTCAGAATCGCAACCCTGAGTCTTCGTCTAGCCTGCGCATGCCTTGCACGGCTCCGGTGCCAAATCTGCACTTCTGAGATGAATGAGGACAAAATCTTTCTCTAATTGAACCCTGCAGTCACGCACTCCTTGCGGACAAATTCAACTGTACTCCTTGCAGGAATCCTCTGGTTCACTTAGAGAAACAATTGAATCTCATTCACTCTTCCTCTCATACTTCATTCAACTATGAAATCACATACACAGCATATATAAAATCAAATGTATGACAAGAAGCAAACATCCATGAGAAAAATATCAACAATACACAGAGAGTAACACAACCATGGAATTGAATCAAAGCTTTCTATTAATTCAATATCTCTACATGGAGGTTCTTCATACACTTCTTTGCGTGCTCTTCTCTTCAGAATGCTTGATTATTATTCAATGTACAAAGGAGGGTGTCTATATCCCGTTTCCCTCTTGATCTCTAAAGCTATCAAATATAAAATTAAATGTTCTATCTACTTTACATTAACTATCTTAAATGCCTCATCTACCTAAGGACGTGAGCTATCCGCTCAAGGTCCATTACAATATACAAAGTGCGCTTCATTAATTCTCCACATTAATGTTTGGCACAACCATTCCAAAGTGAAATTCAAAAAAAGAAATCCGCTGGCTTGTCCAGCTGTCCTCTGCTCTCGCGTTGGCTCGCTTGACGTGTTCCTGATGCTCCTGCATCAAAATTGCCAGGAAATTATAAACCAAAAACGCACGGATTATGTAATTGACCATTTTCCCGGAATTGCCTCTGGAAATACGTCTGAAAACTCTCTCACCACTGGAAGTTGTTCTATACCTTCCGCTACTCCCTTCTCGTTTAACGCAAGGATCACATAAAGCTTTCACCCCTTGTGCATGCACTTCTGAAGTTGCAAGGAAGAGATGAACCTTAGGGAAAATCCATGGTTCCGCCCTACAATCACACATTTCTATCCCTCGTCATCGGACAAGCGCAACCATTTTTTCTTATAGTTGAGTATCGCCTCATGTGATTCCAACTAGTCCATATCAATCACAACATCATAAGATCCTAAGATCGTGACATACAGGTTGGCCCTGGTGACAAACTCTCCCAGGTTAAGGTTACATCCTGTAACCTTTCCTCCAACCTTTTGTTTCTCTCTCGAAGCCATCTCTACGAATCTAAACTCATCATGTTCGACTGCCTTTACCTTAATCCTTTTTAGTGCTACACCATAAATGAAACTCTCGATAGCACCATGATCTATCAAAATAGTAAGGGTTTGGTTAGCAATGATACCTATCGTGTCGAGCATAGTCGACTGGTTCTCGGCCTCGCGGTTACTCACCGCCACATGAATCCGATGGGCCTTGCCCATATCTCCCATGGTAGTGGGTCCATCTGATCCAAATGCTCTTGTCCTCTCCATAGGATATTCGCGCTGGTAGTGTGACTCCCCGCACATCCAACACCCCTTCTTCGGCCCAATAGTCCTGGTACCTTAAGTAGAATATGATGGCCCACCGGCCTGGAACCATGGTCTGTTCTACTGAACAGGCCTAAACTACCATTGTTGCGGTTGACGCTGCTACTGATGTTGTGGTCCTTGATAAGGTGTTCACTACTGAGGCATTGATCGTCGAGGTGTAGTGAAACTAGATCCCCTATGGAAGCCACAATATCTCAGCATATGTCTAGATGGTGTCTGATGTTGTTGTGCTCCAGATGACACCTGCCCTGCTTGTCTCGCTGGAGTCCTAGTCTGACCCCCGCTAATAAGATCCTCCTCTCCTATGAGGGCCTTATGGAAAACATCATGCAAGGTCTGAGGCATCAAAATCCTAATATTTGCAAGCAGGTTTCCATTAAGGCCGAACACGAACCTATTGACCTTAACTTTCTCAGTGTTAAGGTGCAGAGCATACCGGAGCAGCTCCATAAAACATGCCTCATATTGGGGCACCGTACTACCTCCCTGTCGTAAGGTGTTGAACTCATTGAGCTGACACTCAATGAATTCCTCTGAAAAGTACCTCTCTTGGAACCGTTCCTCGAATATTTCCCATGACATGTCTTTGACAACCATGTTCAACTGCGGTAGGAGTGTCTTCCACCATAGAAAAGCATTCCCCTTTAGTTGAAATCCCACCATGTGGACCTTCATGTTGGAGGTATAATGGCGAAGTGTGAAGCACATCACGATATTCTCCAACCATGCCTCGGAGGCTGCGTCGTCTGGGGCACCATAGAACTTGGGAAATTTGACCTTCTCGAGTTCACGATGAATGCTACTAGTATCGACCGAAGTGCGTGGTGCAACCTCAGCGGGTGTCGGTGCGCTGGCCTCATCTCTGTCGAATCGGTTGATCAGTGACTTGGACATGCACTGGAAAGATCTCATCATTCCGACTACATCGCTAACTTCTATCTGCTCCTATCTGAGAACCTACTCGTCTCCCTGGGGGTTAGACCCCACAGGTGTGGATGCTACTAGAGGTGTCGTGTCTCCTCCCCTAGCACCTTGTCGTCTGCCTCTGCGGAATCCTCTAACCATGATTACCTGCACGCACACAAGTCAAATCGATTAGAAATAGTATAATCAAATAACATCAACAAAAGTTGTAGCGATCCCAAGTTGCGGTTTGAACTAGCTTTAATACCATATTTAATGAACCGTCTATTTCGACACGACATAAACCTCTCATAACAAGTGCATTTTTTTTTTTGTGCATGTGTACAGGGTAATAAAGACATTTATACTCTGCATCGCAACAGGACGATAAACATGACACACACAACTGCGACAACAACACAACAACCTAAGATGCACATCAAGCCTCTGGAAGCAATGAACGACAATCAACTAACGAAAAATAAGGCTGACCACCCGCTCGTCCTACCCTGCAATGGTTAGGACCTCCAGGACACATAAGCAATGCTCAAGCCTAGGTTCCCATCGATTTTGACCATTTAAGGTCTCAGGGATGGCGACTGTTATGAGGAACAAGGAGGTGTCTACATCCCCTCCCAAAACAACAAGTCTAAATGACTAAGCTAATGACAACATCAAGATCGTCCAAGACACCTTCTCCCACTTAAAAATCAAAATTTTAGAAATCCTTCAAGAAATATTTAAAGTCGACTTTTTAAAGCAATTTGCATAAGGTAGACATTGAAACACTTTATTTATGCCCATACTGGAAAACTATGTTATCTTAAATAAAGTAGCATATTATACACACTTACACTCTAATTATTACAGTAAGGGAAACTACTGAAGGAATTATCTAATGAAGGTATAAATTTGACTACAAAAATCCAAATCTTAAAGATTTTCAAAATAATTAAAAAGGTAATTTAATTAAAATAAAAATTGACATATCGGACATTAGAATCTAATGATAACTTAAACTTCAAATCTCGCCTCCAATAAAATCTTATATCCTTGTTAATAATATGTAAAGATAACCAAAGTATTTTACTTAGGACGAACATTGGTATCACAATCAACGGTAAAACTAAGTCTATTAGAGGATAGCCATCCAACAATGATATTGCTACATTAAACATATTATATCACTGTCATTTAATAAATTGAAACTGCAGACGATACATGCATGATATAATTGTGAGTTGACTATCACAAGCTAAACAAGTAATGGAGGAATGATGTAAAATTAATGGTCAAGCACATAAGCTGTCAAGTAAGGTAGATCGCAACAATGACTAATCCATACGAGTCGCATCCTACACATATTTACACCTTAGTGCTCTCATAATTAAAATCGAAAGATAAGCATAACTTCAAATCTCACTTCAATGAAAATCCAGAACTTATACATCCCTTAAGAATATGAAGAAAAAAAAACAGTTGACTTAAAAGGACCTGGAGTAATTTATTATGTCCCAACATGAAAACTAAAAAACCATTTCCCTTGAAGTCTGCCAATGATAACTATAATTACGGTTGTCTAAACGTTAAGGCTCTGATAAAAATTGATGGTCATTGGCGTAACTACCATTTTAAAAAATTTCTTCCACTATCATTTCAACTAACAATTAAATGTTTTACTGCTGTTCACACTGTTACTTCATCTATTTAAACTTTATTGTCATTTAGACCTTGCGGCCACCATCAGGACATCACGCATTCGCCATAGGGGGGGTTGCTTGTGTAGTGCATATCAAACTTCCTTTAAATTCGCATGGGATGCATGCATGCTCAATAGTAATGCTATCGCACCTAAGGATTTCTATTAGCCATGAGAGAAGGCTCGAACGGAAAGGATGCCAGTCACGCAGAAGGTAAAAACACATAATCCCCAGCATAACAATCCATCATTTGAATCTAATCTATATTCGCCCCACTTCCAGCATTCGTGGCAGTCCCAAAACCTGGGGGCAAGGGAAGGCGTAGAGCCTGAACCCTCCTAAAACATTGTGGGAAAACGAAACTCAGACAAGGGAAAATCACACAGCAAGGTGCACAAAAATTCTCACAAAGGTATTTAAGACTCTCATGGTAGTTTTTAGATAAAGGAAGTTGGGTAAAATCCCTGGGAAGAACATGGATAAGGGAATGTAACCAAAAGGAATCCAGAAAAAGGATAAAGATGATCAACAAGGAGGAACACAGAGTACAACAAGAACACTCTTGTCAAGATAAAACACATTCCTCACTGTAAATACGTATTAACTTAGGGTAAAACAAATTCATCTCTAGCTAACACGCAAACATCAATCCTCCTAGCGTAGAGGCAACGCTTTACATGTGTCACATGATTACTATCGTTGAGGTAAGATCTTACGGCCAATACCTAAAGACCCGCGCGGAAGTAATACCCTTTTTATTCATTAACTAATTAAATAGAAGAGGTGGTATGTATATGTTTACATCTGTTGCAAAATTCCCATCGCAGAAGTAAGTTTTTACCTCCATTACAAGTGGCAGCGTAGAAGTAATGCCCCTTTTTTTTCATCCAATAATTTTTAAATAGCAGAGGTAATATGTATGTTTTACATCTGTTACAAAATTTCCATTGCAGAGGTAAGTTTTTTTTTTTTAACCTCAATCTACATGAAACCAATGCAGATAGAAGTTGAATGCTTTTCACATCTCGGGATACCAACATAAATATGATGACAATAGTAAGATAAGGACTCGGCCATAGCGATACTAGTCGAAGGGATCACAGGGATTCTATCAGTCAAAGCGCAAAAATAAACAACAAGGAAGCAAACTAAACCATATGCAGGGGATCGTACTGGAAGGCGCAAGTCAACAATCAAGAAAGGACATCAATAGGGGTAGATGGCTCAAGGTCTCCTCCTTCACTTCACCATCCTTGCACATAAAACCAGGGTATTTAGATCCATAGGTCTTTTAACGCCAAGGCGGCGACCGTAGATCAAGATCCTAGCCGACTGCTCATGGAAGGACTGATGAGCTAGGGACGAAGGCTAGACAACTCAAGGTCACAATCAACACCACAGGGCGGTCATGGAATGCCAGGAAATGAAGCCCAGGGTAGTCAACAACCATCTATCTAAGCTAACGAAGGTTCCAGTCACAAAAAAAAACATCAATTTACTTTTCCATTAATTAAGAAAATTCCATCATAAGTCCTCATACATTCTACCATACAAAATGAAGAGCATATCATTGCATGTTTGTCTTCTCCGAGTGTTGTCCACGTGCTCCATGCAAATCCTACTTGCTGACCATCGAGACCTCACTGGTACCTCCCAGCCAATGCTAGGGGTACTCTTCTTCCCCCTTAGCCCCCCGAGCTGCAAAGGGGCCACACACACTATCCAGAGGTTTCGTCTAGCTCCAAGCTCACCTCGCAAGGCTGAGCTACCACTCCTCTTCGAGCTGGATATCCCAGCTCCGACAAGTAAATCAGTCAAGATGATATTTCTGCAGTGTAAAATTATGCAAACAGAAGATGACCCTTCATCCTTCTCCTTCCTTTATTTTATAGAGTTTCAAACTTCATTTCTTTCCTAAAATCTCATTTAATTAAAGTTTTAAAAATAAATTTCTAAAATTTCCTCTCCGTACAAGTGTCCCTTATCCCCTACATTCCTCCACAAACTAATTTATTTAATCAAGTAATTATCTTTATTTCCCTCACCCACCTAGAGTTACTCCTAGAATCACTCCTAGGTGTCCCTAAATTCCCTTACAAGTTTTAAAGGCTTTCCCTTTTATGAAATTGTTAATTCAATTTAAAATTATAAAGCTCTTAAATGTAGATTCTTTACTAAGTTGACTTTCCGCTTTTTCCCTTAAGTTCCCCTTTTTCCTTTTTATGTTACCTTTTTCCCTAGTTTCCTATGTTTTGATTTTCCCTCTTTCCCCTTTTACTTAGAACTCAAAAAGGCAGGTGNGGTGTGGAATTTAACCCCTTTTTCCTTTTATCATTAATTTAGTATCTTTTTAAATTATCAAAAGATAAAATAATTAATTCCCTATTTACATTTTATATCCACAAAATTTATTTCTTATGAATAATTTAATTTAGTATCATAATTATTATTTAAGTGGTTTTTATTTTAAATTTTATTATTTTATTTT
>SNQJ01S0033162.1:41531-55101 GCA_010110895.2 Picea sitchensis | reverse complement strand
CCACAGAAAACTTCTAAACATTTCTATCATTTTCTTTGCGTAAATTTATAGATATGTCTACACAGTCATGCAAAGGATGTATAACCACAATATCTCAAAATTTTCTATCGTATGAGTATCTATATGCATATATTCATTCAAGCATTTAAACATATACTAACATCGCAAAAATCTGATCACACTTCTAACATTGGTAATCAACATAATAGTATACATTCATTCAATCATTTATATATGTACTAACATCACATAATCCCATCATACTTCTAACAATGGAAATCAACCGAATATTAAACAAAATACAAGTAAAGATGTTTATCTATAATTGATGCTGGGATACAAATGAAACAACCATGTTCCACCCAACCATAGAATAGAACAACCAATTTACTTGCTCTGTTCACCCCCTACCCTAACCACGAGTCCATAAGGGAAAATTGAAATGATCCTCCTTTGCTACAGTTCTCTTCTACAGATAAAAAATTTCCTTGCCTCAATGTTCATAACATCAAGTAGTATCCTTTCTCCAACATACTTAGCAACATCCTTCCTCCTCCATATGTTGTATATATTGTGCCTCTTGTGCCTAGGTCTTTCCTTCCCTCCTTGGGAATTTTTGCAGCTTTACAAATCCCTGATCTCTAGGGGATTCTTGTGGGAAAATTCCTTATTTTTCACTTGTAAAAATCATCCCGAACGTATCTCAAATATGTGCCTGACTCATGGAGTCATGGTCAGTTATTTTCAACCTAGTTGTTCCATTTGTCTTCCAGCATTAAATATATAAAAATATTTTTCTTTTACATGTGTCACAATCAAGAAGTTTGTTGGGAAAATCAAATTCTTTCCCAAGAGTCATAAATAATTAATTATCATAATCAAATTCCAAATTTGGATTTTCCATATATGGAAAATAATTTCCAAATTTGAATTTGCCAAAAATGGAAATTTATTCCCAAGTACACTTAGACTTTAATAATTAATTATTTTGGGGGATATTACATCCTCTCCCTCTTAAGTACAACACTATCCTTAGTGTTCATTCCTCTCTTAGAATAGGGTTGGATAATATTTATGGAAATCTTCCTCGATTTCCCAAGTGGCCTCCTCAGGACTAAAGTGCTTCCATTGCACTTTTACCAGGGCGATGGATCTATTCCACAGTATTGTTTATTTCCTGTCTAGAATGCGCAGAGGTTGCACTTGGAACTCGCCTTATGGTTCCAACTGCACCATGTTTCAATCATTGATGTGAGTAGGATCATGAACATACTTTTTCAACAAAGAAACATGAAAAACATTATGAACTTTTAAATTTGCAGAAAGTGCAAGTTGATAGGCCACAGGTCCAATTCGAGTTAAGATCTTGAAGGTGCCACAAAACCTGGCTGCCAACTTGGAACAATTTCCTAGCTTTAGAGAGCTTCTCCTTGCTTTGACTTTCAAGTATACATGGTCCCCAAATTGAAATTCTTGGTGTCTCATTTTTAAATCTGTGTATCTTTTATGTCTATCTCGTGCATCTTTTAAATTTTGTTGTACCTTTATAACCATTTTCTCCATTTCCTGGAGCATTTCTGGTCCCATCATATGTCTTTCAACTGGATTATCCCAGAAAATCGGAGTTGTACATTTGCTTCCATATAATTCTTTGAAGGGAGTCATCTTAGCTAACATCTGATAGCCATTATTGTATGCAAATTCCACTAAGTGTAGGTATTCCTCCCACTTAGTTGGTTTTTTTCTTACGTACATTTGTAACATGAATTCCACAATCTAATTCATTCATTCAGTTTTCCCATTCATTTGTGGATGGTAGCTTGTGCTAAAATACAACTTAGTATCCAACCCTACAAACAATTATTTCCAAAATGTTGACGTAAACTTGACATCTCTATCTGAAATCACCATTTTTGGAATTCCATGCAATCTAAATATTTCATTCATAAATATTTCAGTGATATTAATTTCTTTATAAGTAGATTTCACAAGTATAAAATGTGCAGACTTGTTAAGTTTATCAATCACTACCATAATCGAGTCATTTTTCTTTTGAGTTTTAGGCAAACCTGTGATGAAGTCCAGTGAGATAATCTCCCACTTCCATTCTGGTATAGGCAGAGGCTGTAGCAGGCCGACTGGATGTTGATGTTTAACATTCACTTGTTGACAATCTAGGCACTTAGATAAGTATTCACTTGTTTCACCTTTCATGTTATGCCAATAAAATAATTTTCTCAAAGTGGTTACCATTTTCTTGTATCCTAGATGACCATAATATGGCCTCTTGTGCAATTCATCCAGAATTTTGACTTTAAATCAACAGAATCAAGTATGTAGAACCTGTTTTTGAACCTTAGTAGTCCATTTTTATCCAAACATAGATCTTTTTTGTCCATTTTTTCTTCATTTCCTTGTAAATCTGTTATTGTTTTGATGTATTTTTCATCATTGGAACTTTTTTTCAATGTCATTTTTTTCTTTGCTAATACTTATCTCAAAAAGTCCATTAGTCCTTGTACTAAGGGATTTGCAACTTTTTTTTCTTTTCCCTTGATGTGTCTTACATTGAAATCGAATTCACTCAAGAAGGACAACCAGCTTGCTTGCCTTGCATTGCGATCTGGTTGACTGAATAAGAATTTCACACCACTATTATCAGTTAGCAACAAAAAATTTCTCCCCATTAAATAATGTTGCCACATATGTAGCACATGGATTACAGTTTCTAATTCCAAGTCATGTGTGACATAGTTCTGTTCATTTTCCTCTAGTTTACGTGATTCCTAATAGATAACATGGCCCTCTTGAGTTAGTATACCTCCCAAGCCTTCTTTGCTTGCATCCACGCAAACTGTAAAGTATTTATCAAGGTCTTCTACCCTTATAATATGTGTTGTATTTAAGAGTTATTTTAGCTTATTAAAGTCGTCCTCACATTTTTGTGACCTAGTAAACCTTCTTCCCTTTCTTTGTAGAGATTTGATTGGACAAGCGATCTTGGAGAATCCTTAGATAAATCTGTTGTAGTAACTGGTAATTATCATAAATGATCTGATGTTAGCTAGATTCATAGTGATGGGCCATTCCATAATGCATTTTATCTTCTCTGGATCGACTGCAATACCTACTTCAGATATCACATGTCCTAGGTACTGTATTCTTCTTTGGTAGAAGTCGCATTTGTCAAAATTTGCATAGAACTTGTTTTCTCTTAAAGTCTGCAATACTATTTTCAGATTATCTTCATGTTCTCCTTCTGTTCTCGAGTAAACTAATATGTCATCGATAAATACCAATACAAACTTATCCAAATATTAACTGAATATACTATTCATCAAGCACATAAAGGTTGGTGGTGCATTAGTAAGACCAAGCGAAATTACGACAAACTCATAGTGTATGTATCTCGTTCTAAAAGATGTTTTATTTCTATCTTCCTCCTTTATTCTAACTTGGTGGTAACTAGACCTTAAATCTAACATAGAGAAAATCTTTTCTCCTCCCACTTGGTCAAACAGGTCATTAATTCTAGGTAGAGGATAGTTATTCTTAATCGTCATCTTGTTTAATTGTCGATAATCATTACAAAATATTAAAGTCCCATCTTTCTTTTTAACGAAAAGGGCTGGTGCTCCCAAAGGTGAGACACTTGGTATGATGTATTCCTTGTCAAATAGTGCTTGTAGATGAATTTTCAGCTCTGTTAATTCGGGTAAACTCATCCTATAGGGTGCCTTACATATCGGGGTAGATCTAGATAGAATATCAATATAGAAATCTATCTCTCTTCTTAGAGGCAGTTCTGGTATTTCATCCACAAATACATCTCTAAACCCATGCATGACTGTAAAGTCTTCTAGAATGGTTTTATCATCCTTTTCTCATAGATTAGTTACTTGAATAGCATAAATTTGATAACCTTTATTCATGCATTTCTTAAACTGCATGGATGAAATCTACTTAACCAAGACTGGTTTTAGGATGCCTTGTATTGTCATAACTGTGTGTTTTTTCGTCTCTGTAAGTAAGTGACTTTTCGTAATAGTTCAAAATTAATTTATGTTTCTCTAACCAATTCGTTCCAATGATTATATCGTAAGATCCCAAAGGTAAAATATTCATATTTAACTTTGTATTTTGGCCATCTAAACTGAGTTCACATTCAGAAATGAAATCTGTTACTTTTCTTTGAGTCCCTATCTCTATCTATACTAACCAGGACTTAGCATGTTTTACTTTCTTAAACTTGTTTTAATCAACTAAACTAGGAGTAACATAACTCAGAGTAGCTCTTGGGTCAGTTAGAATGTAAATACGATTATTATTAACTTTACCTTGAACCTCCACTATACTGGATTCATGATCAGCTTGTCGACCATGTAAAACTGCATTAATTCGGTGCACGCTTCTGCCCACATCTCCTTTTGTAGAGGTATCTTCCAGGTTATGGAATGTGGTCCTTGTTGTGGAAGTTAATCATGGATAGTTCCTCCTCAAGTGACGTTCTCCACACCCCCAACATTTTAATGGTTCCCTCACATTGTCCGCATCTTTCTTGGCTCCCAGATTAACTGGTCTACCTCCCCCTTGGGTATTCTGGTTGTTAGAATAAAAATATTTACTTTGGAAGTTCTTTGCTATATTCCAGAAAGGGGCTGGTTGGAAGCCTTTCTTCCACTGAGTCATTCTTTCATGTTTCTTATCCTTCCATTCCTTGGGAATTTCAAACCTCTGTTTGTACTGATCATAGCACATCCGAGCCTTTCTAAAAGATTCTCTTAAATTTTTGGTATTGTCGAATTAAATTTTGTCCTTGTATGACTATGGTAGACAACTTAAGAACCGTTGTATTTTCACTTTTTCCTCTTTGATGTATGGCATAAATCTCAATAATTCAAGAAATTTATTTATCAGATTGTCCATGGTCATTTTTTCGAGTCTTAGCTCATAAAATTCCTTAGTCTTTCTTTCATAATAGATTTATGATAAATATTGTTTCTTGAAGTATTTCTTGAATTTTGACCATTCAATTTGTTTTTCTTTTAACCCCTTGGCCAATTTAAGGTCTTGCCACCAGATACTCATCTTTCCCTTCAAGTTATAAATGGTCATTCGAACTTTCATGTTACTAGAATAATTGTAAATCTGGAAGTATTTCTTTATATCCAGTAACCATGCTTTAGCCTCATCACCCTTCCTGGATAATCCATCAAAGGTGGATGGTTTGATCTTCTTGAATTCACCTTCCAGGTGATCCACCTGTTTTCCTTTGTTTCATGTGGTTGCTTTTTTTTTTGTTGCTTGTGTGCCTTCGAAAGAACTGTTCTTGTTTTCTATTTCAGGATCATAATTTTTCGAGGATCTTTTGTTGACTTACTCCAACTTTTCATTGTCGTTTGGACTCTTTTTTGTTACTATGATATGTAGAAACACTTCATTTATTTCCTCCTAGTCTTCGTGTGCTTTTTTCAATTTATCATTATCTACCTTAAACACTTGCAGTTCCACGATAAGATTCCTCATTGTTTCTAGACCCTAGGTGGATAAAATTCCTTCAATGGTGTGTCCAAGTTCTTTAGGAGGTCCTTGATTAGGCTTCTCTTCAATTCTGATCTCCTCTTCGTTCTGTGCTACCATTATTATAACAGACCAAAAAACAATTTTTTTTTATAACAACAAATATTTTGTTAGTTTTTTCTTTTAACATAGTTAGAATGAACTAAACTAATTTGGCCTTTCCTTCAGGTCCAAGTGTTGTAACCTTCATCTCTAATACCATTTGTTATGTACCCAATAATTCCCAATAAAAAAATAAAATTTTTAGGTGCATTAAAAACTTCTTGACTCATCTCTATTCGTTCCACATAACTTTATTATCGTCACTTCAAAAATATAATGTATTATTTTCCTACGAAGATCTATGTAGAGACTATAGCATATATATCCATGAATGAAATGATTCTTATCATTATACATTTATATAAGTTGTTACCAAAGGACCTATCTTATATCTAAAACCTAACACATTCCTCTTTGTATCCATTAAGTGGATCCTTAACACTTACCCATATATAAGCCCATATATGGGGCCCTTAACTTATACCATTATGCACATGTATAAAAATTATTGGATTTAGCATATGCACATGTATAAAAATTATTGGATTTAGCATGCAATAAAATATATTTACTCTCCATTATATATATATATATATATATATATGTATATATATATATATGTATGTATGGTAGGCCATATTGACTACTACACAATAGCCCTATTCTTAAAATCATATTGTTATAGTATGATATTCAGTACACAAAATTCTTTAACAATACTAACATATATATTTATGTCTGTATAATACAAACCTTATCCCTATTGTATACATATCATACCTGTTATACAAAGATGTCGTATCTCATTAACTTTAATTTAACACGGTAACCAACCAAATGTAATGCTTGCCATAGTGTATTTCAAAATGGTTACTCAGCACACAAGTATTATCATTACTGAGGTGGTTATAAGGTTGTTTTACAACGAGGGAATGATAGTTCATATACCCTAGTGCCATGATATTGTGGTTACACCACACATAAAACCTAACCAAACATTAAGAAACCCCACCTGACCTAGCCCAACATTGAATGGATCTGAACTCATGTTAATGGCGTGGGTATTTTCGACCTACAAGCATTTAGCGCTTCTTGTAACCATTAATGGAAGGATTGTGACATACTTCTTGATTTGGACAAATTAGGCGGTCACGCCCACTACGGGCTCGCCACCTTTGAAACTTAACATGGAAACAATATTGCATTTCCTGTCACCCATTACTTCCCACTAAGAAATTTTTTCAGGTCACTACCAAATTCATTTTTTCCCCCTTGGCTTCATGTTCACCCAAAACGTCTAACTTCGAAATTGTAGGTGCCTCAGCACTAACCCTGGAATGTTTTCCTTTGTGTGTGTGGCCGATAATGTGGAAAAGAAATCAGCCTAGAAAAAAATGGAAGCCGCACATCCATCTGGTCTTCTCAGGTAACCCAAAACTTCTTTTGCATTCCTCCTCTGCAACTGAATTTTTTCGGGCTCTTGCATTTGAATCTTCCTTTATTTTGTCTTCAATTAATCTTTGTGCAAATCCCAACATCCACGCTCTGTGTGATATATCCTCACTGTGAAAAATCATGTTAGGTTCTGGAATATCAAAAAGTTAGCAATCTAAATGAGCATATACACCATTGTTAAATCTCATGGATCTCAGTATTTACATTACTGCACTGTGGACTATAATTTTGTGTGAAAATAGATAGATAGATAGATATATAGGTTAAATTTTCAAGGGATTTAAGGATTCAAATTGTTTACTTCCTTTATCATTTGTGCAAACTCATGAACACACTTACCTGAAAGCATCTAACCACCATGTATATATAGTTTACATTCGAGGTCCATATAAAGATTATGCAATGGTGATTTAATCAACTCATTCATGATTTACTATCTGTAATTTTAAGTAAAGGTCATTAATCATGTCGCTATGTTGTGACATCCTCCTCCTGTTTATTGTCTATACCTATATTTTCTTAAGTTACTTGCACAGAATTATATCCTCAACTTTTGTATTTAAATTTATCTATGTGTTCTCTATAGCAACCCTTTATTTACTTTTGTTTAGAAAAACCAATGTGGTAGATGCCTTTAATATTCTGTGTAAAACCCTTGGGATTGAAATGATTTACGTCTCGGGAAGAAATGTGGTTTCACTATATGTATAAATCATATTTTAATACTCTGATTTGCAATAAGATTTACCTCGTGGATTTTATACAGCGTAGGAGTATATAAACCCTGAACTATTGGCCCTCTGTCCGAGAGTTACATCCCTGAAATCCTAATGGGAACTTGTATAGGTACCATCAATCCCTATTTCATATATTTCTCTATATTTTTTTTTTTAATAAATCGTAAATAAAATTCCAGACTAAGCGAGATACAAGATTTGATAAAATCATGTTCTAAATATGTTTTTTTCTTTTCATTTGCTTTCCCCTGTGATAGAAAATCATAACTTAGGTTCTGTACAATTTACACAGGTAAAGATTAACCTCTGTGGGGTTTCTGACTATACTTCTAAGTGTTTTTAAAAGTTTAACATGATTCAATATATTGTTTAGATTCTTAAGTATCAATGTATTATTTTTCAGTTACAATAACTAATGATGGGGCCTTGTTTTATTTTGTGAGGGTACCCATCAACTGCTCTTGGGTCCACTCCTCCCCCTTTGGGTTTGTGGACAAATTGTAGTTCAAGCGTCGATAGCGAACTGTTCCAATGTTGACTAAAGCTAAGTATTATTTCCTCTGGTTTATTATTAATTTAACTAAATTTTCTTAGCATAGATTTCTGAATCTATCATTTTCTCCTTTGGAGGTTTGTACAAATTGTCAGGAGTGTAACAAGGAAAACCTCTCGCTCATAAAGGTATTCGCGTTCAGATCTTGGTGCATAGACAAAACTTCTTAGATTATGTCTACTACTAGTACATGAGTCCTTACCCTAGGTAACTCTATTGTAATAAATTTTAATGAGGGTTTCCTCGATTATACAAGTTATAAATTATTTTTTTTAAAAGAATATAAGGGTCGTTTTTGTAATTTGCCTTTCCAATGAATGTACAGGTTATTGTGAAACCATTTTGGACATTAATTAGATCAATGGTACACCTATTTTAGGATGTATTTGTAAACTATTTTATAATCACTATATATAGACTTGCAGAGATATGTAATATGAACATGGACTGTTAAATATCCTATCTATTCTCTTATAGCACTTGTACAACATGAAATGGTAATTTCTTATACATTCATGCAAATCAAGGATCGATAGGAAATTCATTTATTTAAAAACAATGTATATATATATAACCCATAGAAAACTTCTAACTATTTCTATCATTTTCTTTGCGTAAATCTATAGGTATGTCTACATAGTCATGCAGAGGATGTATAACCACATTTAAAAAGAAATAGAAGTATACAATAGATCAAACTTTTCTATTGTATGAGTAGTTATATGTATATATCCAGTCAAACATTTATATATACACTAACATCACAAAAATCCTATCACACTTCTAATAATGTTAATCAACATAATATTATACATTTAGTCAATGATTTATATATGTACTAACATCACATAATCCCATCATACTTCTAACAATAGAAATCAACCGAATATTAACCAAAATACAAGTAAATATGCATGTTGGGATACAAATGGAAAAACCATGCTCCACCCAACCATAGAATATTAAAACCAAGTTACTTGCTCCATTCACCACCTAGCCTGACCATGAGTCTATAAGGGAGAATTGAAATGATCCTTCTTTGCTACAGTTCTCTTCTACAAATCAAAAATTTCCTTTCCTCACACTAAACAATGTTCATAATAGCAAGTAGTATCATTTCGCCAACATGTTAACCAATGTCCTGCCTCCTCCATATGTTGTATATATTGTGCCTCTTGTGCCTAGGTCTTTCCTTCCCTCCTTGGGAAGTTTTGCAATTTTATAAATCCTTGATTTTCAAGGGCTGCTTGTGGTCAAATTCCTCATTTTCCACTTGTAAATATCAACCCTGAGGTAACTCAAATATGTTCCCCACTCATGGAGTCATAGTCAGTTGTTTTCAACTTGGTTGTTCCATTTGTCATCCAACATTAAATATATAAAAAGATTTGTCTTTTACATGTGTCACAATCAAGAAGTTAGTTGTGCAAATCAAATCCTTGCCCAACGATCATAAATAATTAATTACAATAATCAAATTTCAAATTTGGATTTTCCATAAATGGAAAATACTTTCCAAATTCGAATTTTCCAAAAACCGAAATTTATTCCCAATTACTCTTAGACTTTATTAATTAACTATTTTTGGGGATATTACATTATCTCCATAATATGTTTCCCTTTTCGGATACATGCATAGGGTAATTTTAATATTACGTGTGTAACTATTCCTTTTTGAGATATATGCATAATGAAATTGTAATTCCTCTAACAATTTTCCCCTTCAGGTACATACATAATGTAATATGTTGAAAATTTGTTTATCTTCCTTGCAAATCTCTTATATGAATAAAACTCTCGTTTATTGAATGGTTTATACCTATGAATTGTATTTCTTTATTACTGGTATTATGACTATGTTCAAAGATCTAGGATCCGAATAGCTATTTCTTTCTTTCACAATTTTCCTACTTAAACTCATGATATTCATTGATCCTTTTTTATAATGCATTTTCTTTCTGTTACATTTTATTTATTTTAATAATTGAGACATAGCACACAATAAAAACATATTAAGATGAAACATATTCATAACAAGAATAAAACATGGAACTTTGGGGAAAGCACATGTTGATCTTTGTCACCTTGTCACTCATAGTTGAGTTTAGAACACAAGGGGTTTCCTATGTGTCCTCTTGAAGAAATATGAGCTCCAATGCTCTCAGTAATCTTTGTAGAATTTTTACTGTGTCAAGTAGTTTTGTAGATAGTTTTTCTCTATCCAATTAGTTTCTCTTGGGATTCAATTGTACACCTATTCACAGATTCTCCTATAAATCTGCAATGTGTCATTTTGAAGATAAGTTAACTCTACAACTTGGGTGTGCCCCTTTTTCTACATGTGTTTCTTTCATAAAAATAATGTCTTACAATTCAATTTTGGCCACTTGACCAATTTGTGTTTTTGGAAAGATAATTAAAATTCTTAAAAAATAAATAATAGAAATAATAATTAAAATCCAAGTTGTGGGATATCACAACATCTATTAATCAAATAAACAAATTCAGCTACAACCTCAACCCAAAAAATGTTTGGAAGACTTTTACCTTTCAATATGCTCCTACCCATTTCAACATTTTCTAATTCATTTCAATAAATTCTTCCCCTCCATCTGTGAGTAATGTAATTAAAACATAATCACTTTCTTTCTCAATAACATTTTCAAATTGTTGAAAAATAATAAACACAAATATCGATCTTTAATGAAAATGTTATTTTACTGAAATCATCCACACAATTAATAAAGTACTTAATTTTGTTGAGTGACAATGCTTGCATGAGACCGCATATATCTAAATGTACTATCTCCAATGGTTTTATTTTTCTAGATCAAATGGTTTTGTTTCTCTCCAAGATTTTCTTACTAGAACACAATCAATAAGAGACAATCCTTTGACCATTTGCTTATTATGTTGTAAATTTAAGCCTCTTATATTTAGATTCCCATACCCCATGTGCCATAGCCAAGAATCATCATGATAGAAAACTTTTAATGTTGTATTTGCTTCATAAGAAAAATTGAAAGAAGATATTCTCTTTTGCAACATGTTTATTTTGGTTATAATATGATTCTGATTTTCTTTATCATATAATATGCATTCATTGTACTTAAAACCAATAAGATATCCTTTTTCAATAATCTTCCTAACACTTAACAGATTATGTGCTAGAACATATCAGACATCATTAATATGTTTTACTTGGCCTTGCTTTGATTTTACTGCAATTGTTCCTTTACCTTTAACTTCTTGAAAAATTTATATTTGTTTTCAGTCATGTTTGTTGCACGCAATGTCCAAAATCCACACCTCCTTAAACCTTGTTAGTTGAATCCCATGCATTAACTTGTTGTTTTTGTTTTTTTCAACATTTACTTTAATAATGGCCAAATATTTTACAATTAAAACATTGTAATTGATATTTTCCAAAATTTTTACCTAAAATTCTCAACTTCATGACTTCTAGCTCTAGAAATATTGGAATTTGCTTGAAAGTTTGCTTGAAAGACTTGCTCATAAGATTTTTCAAGATATCTATTCATCTTTGGATCACGAGATTGAAGGGATCCGATAAGCTCATTCACAAACAATTGAGTTAAATATTTAGATTTTTCAATAGAATAACAATATCATCAAATTTTGTAGAAAGACTTCTTAAAATTTTCTCAACATTTTTTTATCTCTTAAATCTTCTCCAAAATATCTAATTTGCATGCAGAGAGTTTCAAATTCTCTTCTAATAAATTGCAATTTAACAATTTTTACCTCATATATCCCTTAAATCTTCTCCAAAATATCTAATTTGCATGCACAGAGTTTCAAATTCGCTTCTAATAAATTGCAATTTAACAATTTTTACCTCATATATCCCTTATATGCTTGTTGTAGCACATCCCATGCCTCATTTGATTTTGTTGTTGCAACTAGTCTTGGAAAAATAAATCTTGCAATGCTTGTTGGATGAAAAAAAGAGTTTTTAGTACTTTTTTTCTTTTTCCGTTAATTGACCTCTTTGAACTTGGGTCAAGCTAGAAATAGCTTGAGCATCCTCTCTTTTTGTATAACCATTTTCCACCAAATCCCACAAATCTTGTGAAAGAAACAAGGTTTTCAATTTAATACTCCAAAAACCATAATTCTCACCTTCAAAGATTGGTATTTGAGGCTCTAAAATATTAATACCATTGCTCTTGGTCATTTCCCTAACATTTCCAACACTCATGCACAAACTTTATAAACAAATTTAATATTTACCACTATTCTAACCTTCTCTACACCAAATGTAAAATTAAGAAGACACAATTACACTCAAAAAAACACAACAAACAATACAAAGATTCACAAACTTTATAAACAAATTTAATATTTACCACTATTCTAACCTTCTCTACACCAAATGTAAAATTAAGAAGGGACAATTACACTCAAAAAACACAACAAACAATACAAAGATTGAAGCAAAATATCAAAGATCTCAATACTTGAGATTCGTCCTTCTCAATTTCTCATCTCTTTAATGAAAAACTAATACATCACACATATAGATATTGTTACAAATCATCATCAAATAATTTTAATCATCAAAGGTTAATTCTGAATAACCCTAAATTATGCTAAGAACACGGACTAACCCTAAAATGCTGCAAACAGTCTGATCAAAATTCCAACAGTTACAACAATAAAATATAAACATTGTCTGAAAAAATTCTGTCCAACAACAGATTCTACAGCCAACGTAATGCTACAACGACCCCACATAATCTTATTTTGGGAATGGGAATCGAGTTATATATTTGTTTGGAAACGGTGTATGTTCTCGTTTGGTACAAAGCAATGTATTATATTTTTTCTTGGTTTGACTTTGAATTGGATCAAGGCTTTCCTCCCTTGTGTTAGACGAATAAGTTATCGCTCAGTTCTGTTAGTTAACTTCAGTTATTTGGTTTCTTGTTTTCATCGCTAAGTTAGATGCTTCGTTATTTACGAAGCATTTCCTTGCATGTAATTCCTTTTAAATATCAATTCAATAATGAGATCCGTGTGGTGTTTTTTGCATTCTGTTCTGTGATTCGTTTTCTGTTATCGCAGATCTATTTTCTCTATTCCTGCAATTCGTTTTCTGTTTCTGCAGGTCCGTTTTCATGGTATCAGAGCAGGCTGCAGATCCAGACTATGTCCAGCTTGCCGAATTGCAAAACGTCTT